>VBSM01000361.1:6292415-6314517 GCA_008086735.1 Cheirogaleus medius | reverse complement strand
CCCAGATCTTTAATATTTTTTTTTTCACTGAGCTAAATAGGGAATCATAAAGAAACACAAATTAGGAAAGATAAACAATAGCAGAGTAACTAAGAATAAATTTTAGTTTGTATCCTTGGCAAAATATATACTCTGAAGCTAAGAGCACCTTTAATGGGAGAAATGCTAAAAATAAGAACACTATGTATGACTTTATTCCAATAAATTTAGAAAGCTAGATGAAATGAACATTTTTATAATAAACATTCATCACTAAAACTGAGTTAAAATGAGGTAGAACATATAAATAGTCCAACAATCATATAAGAAACCAAAAAGTTATAAGACCTACTTGGAATAAAGTTATCAGGCTAATCAGTTTTATGAACAAGTTCTCCAAGATTACAAAGAATAGATATGTCAGATAGTACCAGAATATAAGATGAAAAGCTGCATTATAGCATAGGAAAAGATGAGAAGTTTTCTATAAGATTAACCTAATATTAAGACTAGACATAAATAACATGCCCATCACACATACACAGAGACAAAATTAACTCTCACTTATTGAAAAGATATAAAACTTCCAATAAAAGTAGCATTTTGAATATAGCAGTATACTGAAATAACTAGTATAATTTATTCAAGCAATGTAAAGATGACTTAACACTGGAAGTCTATTAAATTAAGAGATTATACATCAAAGGAGAAATACCATAAAATTATCTCAACAGATGCTGAAAAAGCATTTTGTAAAATTTAACACCTATCTCTAATAAAATTTAAAGAAAGGAATTAGGAAGTTATAAATAAGAGTTTCTTTAACCTGATAAATAATATCTACAAGAAACTTGTAATAAATACTGTATCTGGGGAATACTACTAGAAAAACTAATGTAGTTTCATTAGTCAGGAATATGAAAAAAATCTATAAAGCTACAAAGAAGAAATTCTAGCAAGTAGTGCATTAAGGTCTATTTTAAGAAAATAAGTCTTTGCTCAGGAACATATAAGACGGCTTGAATGAAGAGAAACTACATTCCTATATGAGAAGACCTAATAGTTTATAAAAAGGTCAATTTAATCCTAAATAAATCTCTATATTCAATATAATCCTAATCAAAACCACACTGTAATTTTTAACAGAACCTGACAAGCAGAATATAAAATTTATTAAGAGAAAATACAAAAGAATAGCCAATAAAATTTAGAAAAAGATAAACTAAAGAAGAATAGCTTTATCAGATATTAATATATACAAAAAAGCTATATTCCAGTTTCAGGGATATACAAGTAGACCAATGAAGCAAAATAAAGAGCTTATAAATAGATTTATGTTTACATAATAGTAATGGCATTTCAAGCCAGGACTAGTCAATGAATGATTTTGGGATAAATGGTTATCCATATGGGGGGGGGGAAGGTAAATCCCTATACCTCATAGCATATACAAAATAAGTTCCATATGTGTTCAAGAGCTAACTATAGAAAAAGATAAACTATAAAAGTATTAAAAACATATAGAAAAATATTTTAAAACCCTGTGATTTAGAAAGTCTTCTACGGAAGAGACAAACCTAGAAGACAAAGACCAAAAGACTAAAATTTTTCTAATGGAATACAAACAACGCACCCAAATCAAAATCAGAAGCCAAGTAACATACCAGAAAAAATTACTGACAATATATATAACAAAGACTTATTACCCAGAATATATAAGAAGCTCCCACAAATCAGTAAGAAAAAAATAGCAAATAAAAAATAAATAAGCAAAGAACACAGAAAGGCAAATCACTGGAGACTTATAAATAGCTAATAAACATATAAAATAGTGCTCGATCTCCTATCAGGAGATGTCAGGAAAATGTAAGTTAAAATGAGCTACTCTTTTACCCAACTTGCCAAAAACAAAAAGAAACACCTAATGTTGGTAATGGTGTGGTATACAATCACTCTCAAACACGATTCTTAGGACTATAAAGTGGTATGGTCATTTTGGAGAGTAATATTGTCATGTATATAAAAATTTAAAATATACATATTCTCTGACTTGTTAGTTACTCTTCCATGTATTTATCATGGAAAAATAACACTTAAACCATTAGTCATGTACAAAATGATTATTTGACATGGTTTATAATGGTGAAATCTTAGAAATGGCCTCAGGAGAAAATAATTTAAAAAAAGATAGTAATAGTATAGTAATATGGAATACTATGCAGCAGCAGTTTAAAAAGAATTAGTCAGATCTCCATGTGTTGACATGGAAAGACCTCTAAAATATATTACATAAAAAAGCAAGTTACAAAACATTATGTGTAGTATGCTCGCATTTATATAAAAATAAACAAAATCTTATATATATATGTAAACATGTATACAACTGTATAGAAAAAGAAGTTATAATACAAAATGAACAAACAAGTGGCTATTACTGGAAAGAGTAGGAATTTGGTAGTGGTGGTGATGTTAAAAGAGAATTTTCAGGCCAGGAGCAGTGGCTCATGCCTATAATCCCAGCATTTTGGGAGGCCAAGGTGGGAGGACTACTTGCCAGGAGTTCAAAGATCAGCCTGGTCAACATGGCAAGACCCCCATCTCTATAAAAAATTTAAAAATGAGATGAGTGTGGTGACGTGCACCTATAGTACCAGCTACTTGGGAGGCTGAGGCAGGGTAATCACTTTCGCCCAGGAGTTCAAGGCTGCAGTGAGCTATGATCGCACCACTGCACACCAGCCAGGGTGACAGAGCAAGATCTTATCTCTTAAAAAAAGAAGAGAAGAGGAGAGAAGAAGAGAAAGAGAAAGAAAGAAAAAGTATTTTCACTTTCTATTCCATCTAAACCTAAGTCTCTCTAATTTAAAAAATGAGAATGTGGTCATATTCTACTTGCATACTTAAAAATAGGATTAAAAGTTAAGAAACAGGAAAAAGAGCCAGCAAATGAATAACTTAAAAATCATGGTTTTGCTTTAATTTGGTTTTATTCTGACTACAACTTGAAGGTCAAATACTTGAACAAGTTCCTACCCAACTAACATTATGGAATAGAAATAATTTCTATAAAAAAACACTGCAAACTGCTCAAGTCCTGCATTTTGACAGGGATTAACTTAATCATCTCACCCATTGATTCTTGATAAATTACAGCCATTCATTCAATTCAATGCAGTATATAATACAACTGAACATTATCATACTATACTGCAAAGTATCAATCTTTTTAGAACACAGCCCTAATAAAAAGCAGCATGGTTTACAGAACCAGCTCTAGGATGAGTAAATAAATGCACTGGGGGAAAAAACACCTTTAAATTAGAATCAAAAGAGACATTTAAAGTTTGGGCATTCTTCATTATGGGAAAGAATCTTCCACTTTGAGACTATTATATATCAGAAAAGCTCCATATGCTGTATAATTATCTCTGATAAACGGCCTGATGCTTTGAGCTTCATTAGAGAAAAGGGAAGAGAAAGACACACACCGAGAACTGTAAATAAATCTCCCCACCATATTTCACTTAAGACCAGCCCAGCAGGAAGTCATAAAATATTTTTTAATAGGTAATATTTTCTAAATGCTCTACTAGAAGAAGCCAGCCTGTTTTGTCCATTATCTGGTTGGCTTCCTAAAGTAGGCATAGTCTGAAAAAGGGAAAACTGGTTTCATTCAGAGATTAGAAATTTAATTGGTAAAAACAAACAAATTAAAAGTTTAGCCACTTGGTAGCAGTGATATTAGGTTTCCAGGGGACAGATAAAGGCTTCTCAGACAGAAATGAAGATGAGTAGCCAATGAAGCCCAATGCATGTGCAAAGATCGAGGGGCAGTCTAACAAGGACATGTTAAAAGGCACTACCGTCTAAAAAAAAAAAAACTTTGGGGGAGCTAGGATATCACCAGAAACCAGTCTCCGAGAAAATGATGGAAATCTACTTGTTAAACCAAATTACTTTAACCACAAGTAAAGTATGTTCTCAAATTTCTATTTTGGGAACCAGTGTCTTAGTAAAGGAAAATCCAGTCAGCACTTGGAACTGAAGCTTTAGTCTATAGCAATTACCCAACTCTGCTGTTGTAGCACAGAAGCAGCTATAGACAATACATAAATGAATAAGTGGGGCTGTGCCCCAATAAAACTTTACTTTTGAACACTGAAATAGTAATTTCATATAGTTTTCCTATGTCACAAAATACTATTTGATTTTTTTTCAACCATTGAAAAGTATAAAACTCACTGTTAGCTTGTGGGCAGTACAAAAACAAATGATGTCCTGGATTTAGCCTGTGGGCTATAGTTTGCCAACCCCTGTTGTAAACTATAGGTTTATATAAGTGCTGGTTGCTGCTTAATTCCTAATATGTGCCTCCACAGAGCTTAGAAGAGCGTTTTGTATGAGGTAGGTCCTCTCTAACTGCTAGATCAGAATGTCAGAATATTTGAAAACAAGCCTATTTTTTGCCATTAATCTTCCCTAGTAGCAGGAATCCATTCTCTTCCTCTCCTGCCTAGAAAGAGATAGACCAACCAAGGCCCCTCCCACACCTCCATTTCCATCCAATATGCTAGGGGGATGGGGAATGGGAGGGGTGGAAACCAAGTAGGCATATACATCATAAGGCTCTCAAACAGGTCATAAGTAGGGATGCCCAGGTCCTTAAGAGCATGACAACAGAAAAGCTGACTTACAGATAAGAGATAGGAGGGCATTTTCTCATCTTTTAGGTCTAATCAGATAAGACCCAGACTTAAGGTGAACAATCACTGGTCCATCCCTTAAGAACAACAACCAAACAACAACTGATTCCAGTGTTTTAACTACAGGCAGACATTATCCTTTCTCTCTTTAAAAGTTGGGATAAGAAACATAACTACAAATCATATTTTATCTCCTTTAGGAAAAACTTAGAAATTAGGAGAACAGTAAATAGGTAGGACAAAATGAAATTTTTTAAATTCTTTTTAAGAGTTTGTCCAACACCCTTTCCTTTGTATAGGCTACATTTGCATGCAATGTCCTTTAGACTGTAAATCACGATAGAGATCGGCAGCTATGGTGTGGTGGTGAAGAGCCAGGCCTTTATACCCAGACTGCTCGGTGATCTTTAGCAAGATACTGAATCACCCTGTGCCTGCATTTTTATACCTGTGAAATGGGTAAGACAAAAATATCTACCTTACAGGGTAATTATTAAGATGAAGTAGGTCAATACAGTTGACCCTTGAACAACATGGGTTTGTTAGACAGAGGTCCACTTATACGTGGATTTTTTTCAACCAAACACAGATCGAAAATACAGTATTACTTGTGTATACAGAGGGCCAACTTTTCATATAAGCAAGCTCTACAGGGCTGACTTCGGGACTTGAGTATGTGCAGATTTGGATATTGGGGAAAGGGGTCCTGTAACCAATCCCCTGAATATACTGAGAGATGACTGTGCATATAAAGTACTTAGAACAGTGCCTGGTACTTGGTAAGTATAGTGGTGTTAACTATTCCCAATATTACAGCATTTAAATGTTGTGACAAGTCCTTTAGTCACTATTTGAATTTTGTTTACATTACTTTTTGAAAAGGTTTTTAATAGCTAAAGTTCCATGGACCCTTCTGCAAACACACAGTTTGGGAGAGGGAGAGATATGTGTATGCTCAGACAGAGGAATATCACTTAAAGCTTTTCGATATCTGCTTTAACTGACTTTCAGTCAGGAGTATTAAGAAATTCTTTTGGATAAAAATCAGTCCCATTTCTATGCTTTACTTTTGTCAACAGTTATTACTCTATCTGCAGTTTTTTCAAAACAAATTGCACCCAGATTCTCACCACCTTTCTGCTGATATATTCATTTAACAATAAGAAGCTGAAAGCAGATTAAGCAATACTCATTCTCTTAAATATCAGGGAAAAAATTAAAATCCTTTCACAAGGCCCAAGGATAACACAGCATTTCCAGCTCTATGCAACAATAATGGATTTGTAACTAATAAATAGTTTACAAATTATGTGGTACTTGGTTTGGCATCTCAAACCTATTTTCCAGCAACTACTACATCTACTTCTCCACATCTCTCTAGGGGAAACTAAAAAGGACCAACAGATAAAATTCTGGTCCCTTGAGGATAGATACTGAAATATTAACATAGGTAACCCCCTGTTGCCTCTTCCTTCATCCTTCTTCTCCTAGGCTGGTCACAACCAAAGAAATTTACAAGGTGTAGCTGCATCAGCTACACCTGTCTAATCTCACCTGGCAATCTACTTGGTAATCACTTTATTTCCTACTGACTTACAAAACACTCACCATACAGCTTGAACAAACCTGAGTTACTTTTCTCATCCCCCTATTCCTCAGCCCTAAACCTGGCACACATCTCTTTAAGATAGTTGCTTTCAACCTAGGTGAGGCAGTAAGGCCCATCTGAGAAAGCTTTTGCAAATGACATGCTTATTAACCACCTACTAGTTACTGCCTCCCTTCCACCCCAAAATTCTTATGCACCTATTTGGGAGAACAAGCCAGAAACTCAGGGAGAGGCTTATGTACTGTGTTTCTCCCAAAATAAGACCTATCCCTAAAATAAGCCCTAGCAGGATTTCTAAGCATCTGCGCAATAGAAGCCCTACCCCGAAAATAAGACCTAGTGATGGGCGTGGCTACGCAGCGTATCTGCACAACCCATGCATTTCGTCGCGGAGCGGTAAAGACGACGAGCAGCCCTTCTCATCTGCCCCATGAGAGCTCTACTGCTCGACATGAGAGATTGGGGCCAATGGTTCTAAAGGAAATAGAGTTGCAAGAAACTCAGGATGGAATTCGGGATTTGGAGACTTATGATGATGTTCCAGAAGAAGATGACTTAACTATATTTGAATAAATGTAGATTGTAGTACCGTACTTAAAAAAAATAATACATCCCCTGAAAATAAGCCCTAGGGTGTCTTCTTGAGGAAAAATAAATATAAGACCCTGTCTTATTTTCAGGTAAACACGGTATTTGAAAAGGTGACCTCACGTGTAGGGACCTAATCTTTATCATTTCTGTACCCAACACTTAACCTAGTGCCTAACATATAGTAGGTTCTCAGCAAAGATTGCTAAATGAATATAAAAACCACAGATATAGTTTGTTTATTAAGGTAATCAACCACATCCAAATGCCTCTTTGTCAAATTATAGCATCAGCAGCATTTTCACAATGCCATGGCAATATGCTACAGTGGTTGAAAGTATGGACTCTGGATTCAAGTTAGTGTGTTAGAACATGGGCACTACTGACAAGCAGTAGCTCTGTAACTTTGGGCAGAAGTTACTGAACCTCTCTATGCTTCAACTTCCTCTTCTGTAAAAAATAAGCATAATAAAAACCACCTACCTTCATAGGCTATATTGAAAATTAAATGTTACTGAATCTAAAAAGGTTAGAAGAGTGCTTAGACTATAGTAAATATTAGGTCATTAAATGTGAAATGTCCGATTTTGAATCAAAAGTGTAGTTTACTATATCTCAAACAAGAAGCAGTACAATTAATCAAAGTATGCACCTAAACTATCAATACAGTTTTGCCATCTTAATGGTAGCTTGCTTATGCCTGCAGCAAAGAAGCCTGGAGAGCAGAGTAGTGATGAAATCGTGAAAGGCATTTTCCACAGCTTGTTGAGAATTAAATATTTTTCCTTGCAAAAAGTGTTCCAAAACCTAGAAGTGGCAGTCAATTGGTGCAAGGTTTTCTGCAACATGTGGTCTTGCACGAGGATTGGCCTGTCTCTATTGACCAATCTTGGCTGCTTAATCACAAGTGTCCTCATCATTTCATCCAATTGGTTGCAGTAGACATCCACTGTAATCGAATGACCAGGTTTCATGAAGCTGTAGCGGATAATACCAGCACTGCATCACCAAACAGACACCATTAGCTTTTTTGTGATTAATATTTCGTTTTGGACTGTGTTTCAGCACTTCATCTTTATCCAACCATTGTGCTGAACACTTGAGATTGTCAAAAAGAATCCATTTTTCATCACATGTAACAATATGGTGTAGAAATGGTTTGCCTTTATGTCGGGACAGCAAATAAAAGCAAGCTTCGAGATGATTTCTCTTCTGATGCTTGTTTAATTCATGCGGTAGCCATATATCCAGCTTCTTTACCTTGCCAATTTGTTTCAAATGGTCCGATATTGTTGGAATAGTAATGGGAAACCTTGCTGCTAATTCACATGCAGGTTGAGATGGATTTGCTTCCACTACAGCTTTCAGCTCATCATTATCCACCTTGGTCTAAGGTCACCCATGTGGCTCATTTTTAAGATTAAAATCACCAGGATGGAACTTCTCAAATTATCTACATACTGCGTGTTCATTAGCCACATCCTTCCCAAACATTTCATTGATATTTCGAGTGCAGCATTTGGTTCCATGACGGAACTCATATTCGAAAATAACACAAATTTTGGACTTATCCATGGTTTCATAAAAATTGCTCTAAAAAAAATTTGAAAGATAATCACAAGCCAAAATGTGCATTTGAAAGACTGAGGATATACCTTCACAATAAAAATAAAATAAGAATTGTCAAAGTGAAATGTCAGAGAGGTCAACTGTGAAATTTAGTACTTAAGGAAATTGGACATTTCATACTTAATAACCTAATATTTCATAAATGGAAGCTAACCTTTTCATCATTATTATTATTACTATTAAAGCCCAGATCCTCAGTTGTTATTTGTTCCTTGGCTTTAGGAACTTTGCCCACAATCATTCTCCTCCTCTTTGACTTCTATACTTGCCTCTTCTCTTTTGTTCCCTAAATGTGAAATTTCACTCAAGGATCTATCCTCACTGTTTTTCTTTGCTCTCACCCTTAACAATCTCATTTAACCCCAAAGGCTTAAACTATTTTCTCCATACTTAGGTCCTTAAGTCCATACTCCATCCTTATTTCAGATATGTCAAAGCCCTGATGTCACGAGAAAGAGAGATAATGGATCTGAAGCTAGTACAACTAAATATTCTTAATCAGATTAAAGACATTTATATATTAAAAGAAAACACAGAGCAGTCTACAGAGGCCTAACCTGGCAAGTTATGGAAACATAGGAAGAGTTGTGTCTTAGAGGCTTCAGAGCTCAGGGCAGGTCTAAGCCCTGGCAGAGGTAGGGGAAAGGGGTGCGAAGATGGAATCTTGAAAGGAATGAAAGACCTCTCCTATATGTCCTAGGATGCACCGGATAATCAGCCTGACTCAATTAAAAACTCACTTCATTTAACTCAACTTGTTGAATCCATGCTCTGCCACTTGTTGTATAAATACTTGTTATGGGTTGGATTCCCATGTAAAGCTTGCCTGTAGAGAAAATGTTTTAGTTATATGGTTATTTTTTTAACCCCTGTCACAGTGATATTTTATGATGAATCAATAAAGTAACTTTTGGTTATGATTTGGGTTTCCACATACCTTAATTATAGGGAGAGAAGTACTGATCTTGCCAACATTAATATTCTATTCCTCCATGAGTTATATTTCCCACTGTGAATTGACTGATTAAAAGTATGGACTCTGAAGCCAAATGCTTGAAGTTAAGGAGTTCTTGTATCTACTTGTTTGTGACCACAGGCAAATTACTTGATCTCTTTATGTCTGTTTCCTCATCTTTAGAATTAGGGTAGTGACAGTATCCACCTCATTGGGTTTTCATGAGGAATAAATGAGAAAATATGCAAAACATGTAGAATAATGTCTTACACAGAAAGTGCTCAATAAATGGTAGCCACTGTTATCTCAGTCTCACACGTATTTTGGCTGCTTGAATTATTTGCTGTGGCCTGATCCTGGTATGTGTGGATCCAATCCAGGTTGCACCAGATGAGATCCTGACCAGCTCCAACCTTTCCCTTAGACTAGGAGTTCTCAACCTAATGGCCATAATGAGCTTTAGGGAAATTTCATGCAAAACTGGGTATAAATGGATGGTGTATATCTTTCTAAGACAAGGAGTCATAGCTTGCATCAGCTCCTCACTAAGCATATGACCTCATATAGATTTTTAAAAACAAAATAAAACCTACTGACTTAGCATTACCGCTAATGTTTTTGTCTTGTTTTCTCCTCTTAAATGATTTCTATACCTGCCCTGGCCTCTATTCAGTAAGTCATAATATTTTAAAAATGTTCTCTCTTCAATACTATTCTGTCTAATCTTTCCATTTTCAATACTGCCAGGTTATACCTCCAAAAGTAATAATATCATTTCCTATGCTCAAAAATATGGCTACTTAGACAGTATTATGTCCAAATAGCTTGGCTGGGCATTCAAGCCTCTATGGCTTGGCCATAATTTACCTTTCTAGCCTTGTCCTCCATTCTCCATAAATGGCCCCTCACTTGCCACTGAGGAACTCCCTACAGCTTTCTTCCACAGCTAATTCTAATGTCTATAATGTCTCTTTACCACTTTCTATCCATCTTAAACATCACTTCCTCCAGTAAGCCAACGTCTTGCTTAAACAGTGATTATCTTTAATACATAAGGAGGACCATTACTGTGGGTATACGTAAACACGTATCAAGGTTTCTCAACTACAGCATTATGATATGTCAGGCCGGACAGTTCTTTGTTGTGGAGAGCTGTCCTATGCAATGTAGGATGTTTAGCAGCATCCCTGGCCTCCAGACATTACCAAACTGTGGGGCGGGGGGAGGGAATCACTCCTGGTTGAGAACAACTGATATACTATAATAAATGTATTCAATTTCCCCTACTAAATAGTAAATTCTTTAAGGACAGGGATTATGACTTTCCTTATTTTATATTCTCAATACTACCAAATATAATAGTTTATGATAGATTTAGATAAATATTTGTTATCTGATAACCTTTCCAAAGTCAGTAGACAGAACATTCTAATCTACCATATTTCTAGATCTTCATTAAACTTAAAACACTAAATTTCAACCTTGAAAAAAGCTCTTAGAAGGCAAAACCTTCTATGTCATAATATCCCTATAATTTTCAACAAACACCATCAGATATAACTGTATCTCAAAAGAGACAATTATAGCATTATAAAAATTAAGTGGACAATAAACTTACGTATCACATACGTAACAGTGTTCTATCACTGAAGACTTACAGAAGAGTAACAAAAACCATTTCCCTCTCCCTTTAAATACCCTATGTTCTACGAAATATATAGTATTATCTCAGATAAATGCTTAGAAAGAGTGAAGGCCCAGATAATGCCAGAGATACGGTTTCAATCCAAGGCTCCTAAATCATGGTTAAGTTTCCTGGACCAGGGGTTTTAAACTCTTGCTACACATTATAATCCTCTGCAGAGTTAAAAAGAACAGATCCTTGGGCCTCCCACCAGACCAATTAAATTAGAATCAGAGAATGGTGAATATTAAAATTGTTTTAAAAATCCCCAGTGGATTCTAATGTGCAGTGAGATCTGAGAGCCACTGCTCTAGATTGGTTCAAAACTTCATGCACTTTGACAATTAATATAAAAAGCTATCCCTTAAGAAGACCTTAAACTTTATGGAATGGCTGAAACTCATTCTCTAACTTGCTGAGCTTAGGCCCTATATCTGAACACTTATCTTGAATAAAAAGAACTGATGTCTTTTTTCTGGGGTGAGGCATTACCAAGAAGCTCGTGATATGGTTCTTAGGCTGTTCTCCCTACCACCTCTCAGAATCTAGGCACTTACATTCCTCTTTACTTGGTGAAGTTACATTCAGTTCTGTCGGAAGCGGCTGCTGGCTGGGACTAAGAGTTGGCGTGGTTATCGAGGTATTGTTGTTGTCACTGGTGGTCTCTTCAGAAAACAAATCTGATTGGCTGTTACTTGTACTTGGAGTGGAATCATCGTCTGGTTGTTTCTTTTGAAAATCTGCAAAGAAAGAGTGAGAAAACCAATTTAATCAAGGAGTTCACAGTCTCTTTGAGTATTAGAAAACAATGGAAGTTAATACAAAAATTAAACACAATTAAAAAACAATGGAAATAAAACACTGGTCAAAAACATATAAGATTGGTGGAGATACCTGAAAATAATGTTTCCCAAAGTTCTTACACTATTCAGAAGAATGGCAGACACACTGATTTTTATGTTTGACTTTGCAAAGCCAAAAAGCAATGTTAAAATTTTTAAGGGTAATCAGTAAGGAAAAAAGGAATAAAGAAAAGTTGTTCAAACTTTTCAGAAGGAAAGGTCAAAAGGAAAAGGGCAGCGCAGAAAACAGTAAGGCAAATAGAAAACACATAAGATGCTAGAAATATGTACAAATATATTAGTAATGGTACTAGATGTAAACAAACTCAACTTAGCTAAAAGACAGAAAATTCAGATTAAAAGTCCAATTATTATTAATATATATTCAGTGTGTAAGAGACATACTAAAAATATAAACATGAGGATAAAGAAAATGTTTAAGTAAAAATGACTTTTGAACAACATGGGTTTGAACTGTGTGGGTCCATTTATATACAGATTTTTTTCAACCAAATGCATATACAGGATTTGCAGGATGCAAAACCTGCCTATACTGAGGGCTGACTTAGCATATAAGTGGGTTCCACAGGGTGGACTGCAGGACCTGATATGCTGGGATTTAGGTACAGGGAGGGGTCCTTGAGCCACTCCCCCATGTATACCAAAGGATAACTACACACACACACACACACACACACACTTTTTAAATACCAGGCAACTAAATATAAATGAAAAGAAAGCCAGTATAGCGAGAGTACTGTCAGAACATGTAAACTTTAAGGCAAAAAACACTATTGAGGTAAACAGGATCATTATACAATGGTAAAAGTAACAATTCACTAAAGCCTCAAAATACATTTGCTCCCTCCTTGTACCCAGGGGATTGTTTCCAGGACTCCCACATATACCCAAACCTGCTGTCAGCCCTGTGGAACTAGCGAATATGAAAAGCTGGCCTTCTGTATATGCAGGTTTCACACCTTGCAAGTATTGTGATGTGTTTGGTAGAAAAAAAGGCTGTATACAAGTGGACTCTCAAAGTTTAAACCCATGTGGTTCAAACATCAACTGTATGTAAAGTGAAAATGGTTATATATGAGAAATTGAAAATTTTCTATAAGTGAAGATTTTAATATTCCAGTCTCAAACAAAATTATTAGTAAAATTAGAGAAGATTAATAAACATACACAGACTCGGCTATCCAACAATTAGAGAATAAATTATTTTCAAACAAGTGGAATATTTATAAAATTTGACTAAGACCTGGCTAAACCTTGACCATGTATTAGGATATAAAGCAAAAATCTCAACAAATGCCAAAGAATTAATAAGATACAGACAATATTATTTGAACACAGAGTAATTAAGATACAAATTGATTTAAAAACTCTATATACTTATGAATTTTAAAAATATACTTTAAACTCATGGGCCAAATCAAATTATAAAATTAGAAAATACTTTATAATTAAATGATAATGAAATTACTATACACCAATATCCAGTAAAGATAAAGACACAACATTACCTACACCCCAGTCATTTCATTCCTAGGTATATGCCTGAGAGAAACTCAACACACATATTCAAGGAGACATGTACAAGGATGTTAATTATATATTGTTTGCAATAGTAGAAAGTCAGAAACTACCTAAAGGTCTATAAATAATACTACAGTCAAACAATGAAACAATGTACACAATGAAAACAAATAACTATTGCCATATATATCAACATAAATGAATCCCATAATTATAATGTTGAAAAAAATAGTAAGCCACTAAGTAACATATGAGATTGTACTGTACTTACATAAACCTTAAAAACAGGCAAAACTCAAATATATTTCTTAGGGATATACATTCTTAAACCATTTTTTGAAACCCCCAAATATTAACATAATTCAGGATAGCGATTACCTCTTAGCTTAAGGGAAGGTAGTGTGATGGTGAGAGATACACAAAAATATTCAAAGAAATGGGTCATGTCCATTAACAGAAAATAGATTTTAAAAGGTATATTCATTCATACAACAGAATGCTCTATGGCAGTTAAATGAATAAGGCTACAAATATAACAGAAAAACTAAAAAAAAAATGTGTGAGAGAAAAGCAAGCAAGCTATAGAAGGATATATATAGTATAATAATATTTATATAAAATTTAAATATGTAAAAATGCCATATATTGTTTATGGATACAAAAATGACAATAATTACAAGATAAAAACATTCAAGGAAATAATAGACCAAATTCAAAACCATGGTTATCTCTTGGGGGTCAAGGGTTAAGGAGAAGAACAGGTGTCTCCTATTCTGTCATTTTTTATTTCTTAAGCTGGTGATAGGCATGTGAGTGTCATTATTATCTATATTTTCTTATGTTTCATTAAGAAAATCTAATGCTCCTTTATGAAGTACAGATTATTCTTTACTGTATCAGTTCAGAGAAGTAAAAGATCCTTACAACTCCACAGTCTTATCTTTTGAACCACAGAGAAGCTGTTGCTATCATGCTCCATAACCTCATCAGAATCACTACATTTTGACATATTCTGAGCATAAGAATATCTAGCATTTATGATGGATTTACTATGTACCAGGCACTGAACTAAATGTTTTATGTGTATAACTCATTTACATTAATCCTCAAGAAAACCCTAAAAGAAGGTATTAATATAAATAACATCATTTTGTTGATAAAAAAACCGAGGTTCAGAAAGTTTCGGTAATTTCTTCCAAATTAACAGCTAGTAAGTAGCAGGGACAGGTCCATTTGACCTGCAGTCCCCAACCCCTAGGCTGAGGACTCATACTGTGGCCTGTTAGGAACCGGGCTGCACAGCAGGAGTTGAGCGGCAGGTGAGCAAACAAAGCTTCATCTGTATTTACAGCTGCTCCCCATTGTTCGCATCACCACATAAGTTCCGCCTCCTGCCAGATCAGCAGTGGCATCAGATTCTCATAGGAGCACCAACCCTACTGGTAAACTGCGCATTTGAGGGATCTAGGTTGTGCGTTCCTTATGAGAATCTAATGCCTGATGATCTGAAGTGGAGCTGAGGCAGCGATGTTAATGCTAGGGAGCAGCTGCAAATACAGATTATCATTAGTAGAGAGGTTTGACTGCACAATAAGTGTAATGTGCTTGAATCACCCAAAATCATCCTCCCACCCCTACCCCTGGTCTGTGGAAAAACTGCCTTCCATGAAACCGGTCCCTGGTGCCAAAAAAGGTTGGGGACCACTACATTTGACGACATAGGCCATGGTCTTCAATCACAACCACAGGATGTAGAATTGTAAGCACAAAACTAACCTAAGCAAGAGGCCTTCATGCCAAGCCCCCAACCATTGGCAGCCCCAGTAGCGAATGCAATGTATGTAGCCAGAGGCACTAAATGCTGTGCCCATCAGTGATCTAAAGTCTCCACTGCCTCTTTTCTGTGTATTTATTTCTCATAGCTACTTTCTTATTCTTTAATGTTTTGACTTTTTAAATGGCTTATTATCTCAATGTTATTTG
Organism: Cheirogaleus medius; assembly: GCA_008086735.1. Classification (NCBI taxonomy): domain Eukaryota; kingdom Metazoa; phylum Chordata; class Mammalia; order Primates; family Cheirogaleidae; genus Cheirogaleus; species Cheirogaleus medius. The sequence goes on along the minus strand of VBSM01000361.1, from coordinate 6,299,003 downwards.
TATAGCACCTTCAGGAAAAGGGTCCTAGATAAATGGATTAAAAATACTGCAATAATACTTTATGTCATGTCATCTCATTAGCTCTCTTATGTCAATAATCATTGTGCCCTTCCCATAACCATCTCTCAACTATTTAATTAGAAATGTTATAAGGATCTAAAAGAACTGAAACTGAGTCATCATCTTATCTAGGGAGGGGAAGAAGGGGGGGGAGAGGAGGTTAGAAATCCCAAGAGTTTGTTTCAAAGATGAAGGGGAGCAGATTTACATTACATGTAAAAAAGTAAACAACAAAGTACTAGGCAGAGACTCTGCCTGGAAAGCAGTGCAGTTGAAGGATCCAGAAACAGCTACTTCATCTGATCCAGACACAGTAAAGGTTAGTTCATTTGTTATTCTACCATTCTCATATAAATGAAAAAACTAGAAATATCCAAGCTAACCATCTCTACAAATGAGAAAAAAATCAGGAACAAGTATCAACTGGTTAATGGTATATCCAAAAATGTAAACTTATCTTTGAATAAAGCTGTGAGTCAAAGAGAGGTTTCTGGGAATAAATTTTTTTCAAAACAAACTGTTATTTGTAAAACCTGGAAAAAACCCTTTAAACATTAATGGGATTACTATTCAAGAGCGAAAAGCAATTGCTTCTCTACCTTTTGGCTAAGATCAAGTAAAGAGTGAACAGTAACCAAGATCTTGGCAGTTTACCTTATTATCAACTAAGGGGAAAAATAATTTCTAAACAAAAATACTCTTGAAACATTTAGTATCCAGAAATGGAATGTTTTTCATAAGATAAAGTGACCTAATGGTGCCAGCTAAGCCAAAATGGCCAGTGAAGTCACTGGGTTGTGTGCCAACATACTCACTGGGCATATTTTTCTCCATTGTTTTCAGAATGATTTTTCACAAGTCAATCTTCTTACTTTTTACAAGACACATCTCAAAAGCCTGGAAGTACTGTGAAAGCACTTTGCCATGTCCTGCTAACAAGCCCATTCCTCTGGGCAGTCTCTCTAGAACAGGCATCCTCAAACTACGGCCCGCGAGCCACATGCTGCCCGCCTAGGACATGTATCCGGCCCGCTGGGTGTTTTTGCTGCTGCTGCCTGTCCTGCTTAGCAGCCGACTCATCCTGGGCCCACAATGCGCACTCTCCAATGGTCTGAGGGACACTGAACTGGCCCCCTGTTTGAGGACCCCTGCCCTAGAACCATACGTGACCTATCCACTACTCAAAACTCACTTTTGACATGCATATTTCCCACTGTTTATCTCTCAGATGCACTCTCCAGATTTGGTAAGATACTTAGCTTACACCCAAACTCCACTTTCAGATTATGACAATAATTTGTCTTTCAAAATGATTTCTTCAAAGCAGGGAATATACAAAAGTGATTCAGAAAGAATTTCAGAAAGTTCACTACTTTCTTTCTTTGAAAATAAGTTAACTCTTTTTAACCTTGTTGAGTAACCTACTTTTCTCTCTTAGCAATGTATCATGAATTTTTTTTGGTCAAATATAGATCTGTATGATCACGAATGAGTTCACAGTCTGTCCATTTATAGGTATATTAAACCAATTCACTATTGTTACACATTTTCAGTTACCAATTTTTCACTATTACATATAAGATTTCATTGAGCTTCCCTAGGTTATATCACTAGAAGCAGATCAACTGGTAAGAGAGGATACACATTTTTAAAGCATTTGGTACATATTGTCAAATTATCTTGGCACAATACTCTGCAATTTCCCACAGTACGAGACTTACTATGGTGTCTAACAATCATCTGTCCAATTATCAGTCTCCCACATCACACAGGATCCAGGACAAAAATGGTCCCCAATATATGTTAACTAGATAAACACGTGGCTAAATGTTTTCCTGTAAAAAGTCCATCACTGGATTACATTTTAAGTATTTATCAACTGTTATTTTAAACCTTTCACAAACAATTTTGTGTGCTTTTAACAGTACTTCTAGCATCATGTGGGTTAGCATTTCTAAAAGATAAAGTGCTCAATACTTATGAATTTCTATTTTCATAATCAATTAAGTAGAGATGAGAAATTCAATTACTTGTGTTCCAACTCACTCATTAAGACTATTTGGGCTCACTAATAAGACTTCTATATCATTATCACAGACACTAAAGCTGGGTATAAAGAAAACAAAATTGGAAGTGAAAGAAGAACTAAGAATTAAGCATCTACTATGAGCCAGGCACTCTGTCAGGGGCTTTACCTTTATTTTCTCATTTACCCCTCCAAATAAACTGGGCAGTAGATGTCATCCCCACATGTCAGTACAGGATACCAGGCATGGCAAAGGTGGGCAACCTACCCCCTCCTAACAAATGCTGGAGCTGGGGTTTGAGACTCAGGTTTACCTGACTCTAACATCTGTGCTCTTCCCACTATAGCATGTACCACTGAAGCAACCACCTCCCCAGCCTCCTAAAATGCAACAGCTTGTAGCCTGCACAGGAGTACTTTGTTGGTTCCCATATTCCCATGCCCAGTCTCTCCAAACCCCACCTGACCATATATCACAGACTGTGACTCCATGATCACACTGGAAGCTTTAGTTTGTTATTTCATACCATAAAATACTTCACATCTCAAGTAGTCAATTAAAGTAAAATAGAAAAGGTTGCCAGGGGTTTTGCTTCTCAACCCACTTACAAATAAAAATTCATTTCCTGTATCTCAAGAGTTTGGTTCATGCAAAGCACTGTATAATAGGGTTCTGTTCATCATCCTCTCTCCTCCTAATTTATGTCCATAATAGGCTATAGCCTCTATTCATACATATATTTCTAGGTTTCTAAAGCTGCATAGCTTCCACCTCCATCCCTACTGTAAAATTTAGGTAACTTATTTTTAAAAATTACAAAGCCATTAGCAGTAGCCAGCCAATTCATAAACCGGACTTCTAGCTTTCTGATTAAAATCTTAATAAAATTCTAGTAGTTGGATGTTAACCTGGGTTAATAGCCTTAGCAAGAAAAAACTGGCTTAAACAAGAGTTAGTAAGAACCAATGGACTTGGTTACTATTAAAACCTTAAAAGGCTTTGAACCTAGCTTATGGGGAAAATTGTGATCTATTCAATGTGGCTGAGTTTATTTAAACTTCCTGTTATCAATAATCTCTTTCAGCTTCTTTAAAAAATAAAACCATAAAACCTTTACCCTACCAGATTCTCACCTACCCTCTCAGGATGATTCCTTCTCTTTAAATATTAGGCTGTCTTCACTGATCTCAGAATAGACAGACTAATACTGTTTTGTTTCTGTGCGCTTTCAAACAAGTTCAAAAAAATATATACATGTCACCCACAAGCATACATCCTCCTAATAATAAATGACTCCTATCTTGTATTCCCTATTTATGTCCATTAATCTGTATAATTTGAGGACTACCTCAAAAATTAAAATAAATCTTGTTTTCTGCCCTTCCTATCTCATGGGATGGTACCAACATTCACCTAGAGACTAAAGTCAGAAGCTCTGGAATTATCTTGAACTCTACATGCTCCCTTAATTCTACATCTCAAAAATCACAAAGTCTAGTCATTTCCACCTCCTAAATATCTCTTGAATCCATCCACTTCTCCATTACCACTCTAGTCTAAGCAATCATCATCTGTCACATTACGTCAATAGCATCTTAACTGAAACCTTTGATCTTCTCTCGGCTTACTCTAATCCACTCTCCACAATGCAACCACAGTGACCGTAAAAACCAAATTCTGATAATGTCACTTCCCTGCCTAACCCCTTGATTGCCTCTCATTGCCTTTACGATCAGATCCAAAAATCCTAAACATGGCTTAAAAGTTAGAAGTCCCTTCAAGAACTGGCTATCTCTTCAGTCTCTTCTTAAGCCATTGCTCCCCTTCAACCTCTGCCTGCTTCAGCCATTCTCCAGTGCTTTTGGCTTTTCAAACACTCCATGCTCTTTCTCAATCTGGAAGACTTTGATCATGGCACGTGGGAGATTTTATCCTGATATACACCTTGGTAACTCTTATTCATCTTTAAACTCTTAACATAAGCATTACTTCCTCAGGGAAGTCCTTTAGATTACCCAAAGAAGGCACTTGATTAAATATTTTTTGGAAGGCCGGGCATGGTGGCTCACGCCTGTAATCCTAACACTCTGGGAGGCCCAGGCGGGTGGATCGTTTGAACTCAGGAGTTCAAGATCAGCCTGAGCAAGAGCAAGACCCCGTCTCTACTAAAAATAGAAAGAAATTAATTGACCAACTAAAAATATATAGAAAAATTAGCCGGGCATGGTGGCGCATGCCTGTAGTCCCAGCTACCTGGGAGGCTGAGGCAGTAGGATTGCTTAAGCCCAGGAGTTTGAGGTTGCTGTCAGCTAGGCTGACGCCATGGTTCTACTTAGGGCAACAGAGTGAGACTCTGTCTCAAAAAGCCTCAAAAAAATAAATAAATAAAAATAAAAAATTATTTTTTGGATGAATGAATGTCTATTCACTGTATATCCCAGCCCCTATATCAAAATGCCTGCCACATAATACACAGTATAGATTTGTTGAATTTAACTTATTGGATACTGATGAACACAAAAAGTTGAAGAATATTAGTTCCCTTAGACAGTAATAGATTTTACTTATTTATTTGTAGAGATGGAGTCTATGTTGTCCAGGCTGGTCTGAAACTCCTGGGCTCAAGCAATCCTCCCACCTTGGCTTCCCAAAGCGAGGGATTATAGGTGTGAGTCACTGTGCCACGCCATAATGGATTTTAAATTGCTATAAAATTTATTTATAGGAGGCAAGAGCACTTCTACATACAGTAGAAATATCAAGACCCCTGCCAATAAGCAGATGTTTGGATTTTATAAATTACCCCTACATATATAAAAATTTTCTTCCTTACAACTCATCATAGGTAACTGATCCTGACAGGACTCAAAAGGTCTCACAACTCACTTGCTGTTTGCTTCGATTCAGGCCTCAAAGCTACAAACTTTTGAGAATGGAGATAACATTAGACTGGCTCCCAAAGGCATGTCCTCAAATACTTCTCCCCAAAAAACAGGCAACAAGAGACTATATGAAGTTGACAAATCTTGCTCTTATCAGTAATTATGCTTGTTTTATAATCTAGTTTATCACAGAAATCATAAAGATCTTAGATTCTTCGCACCTACAAAGCCAACTGCTCAGAAGTGTGAACTAGCAAAAAAAATTATTTGGAGTGAGGCTTGTTTCTTATACAGCATTTATTGTGCAGACTATACGTTTTCCCAGTAATAGTGTTTCATATTCATTTACAGGGCATAAATTAACAATGTTAACATTACAGCAAATATCCACCAATCCATTAGTACTACAAGAACAAGAGACATTTACCTCATTTTAGTCTAACCACAAAATGTGTCAATTTTTTAAAAACCGAAAACAGAGAGAAGTTTTCTGAATATTGTGACATTAATCTAGTTCCAACAAAATGTGCATTTGATGATGTGTGTGCATATATACATATATACAGTTCAACCATCAAAAGTACCAACACGGATGGATGTATTGTGGAAAAATTAGACAAAGCTGGCAAAATGAAATAGGCAATCTAGCTAGGTGTGGTGGCTCATGCCTGTAATCCTAGCACTCTGTGAGGCTGAGGCAGGCAGACTGTTTGAGCTCGGGAGTTCGAGACCAGCCTGAGCAAGAGCGAGACCCCATCTCTACTAAAAAAAAAAAAAAAAAAAAAATTGAAAGAAATTAGCTAGACAACTAAAAAAAAAAAAAAAAATATATATATATATATATATAAATTAGCCAGGCATGGTGGCGCATGCCTGTAGTCCCAGCTACTTGGGAGGCTGAGACAGGAGGATCGCTTGAGCCCAGGAGTTTGAGGTTGCTGTGTGCGAGGCTGACACCATGGCACTCTAGCTCCGGCAACAGTGAGACTCTTGTCACAAAAAAAATAAAAAAAGGCAAGCTAGAGTCTAAAAACAAAACAAAACAAAAAACTTCTAACATATTCGTTTACAGCTGATCCTTAATACTATCTAAAGATATCCCCTTCGAGCTGTTAGTCCTTAGCGATGAATCACTCCAATGGCACAGATGTGGCGTGAATGTAGCTGCTGGAGAAGCTGGAGCCTGGAATATTTTTGTCAGCCTGGACCTATGGCTTCTAAAGTCCCATAAAAGCTTCAATGACAACAGAATAGAGAATTAGAAAAATACTTAGGAATAAATTAGAAAGATAGCAGGTTACCCCATTTTATTTTATTTTTTTATTTCAACATATTATGGGGGTATGAATGTTTAAGTTACATATATTACCCTTGCCCCACCCGAGTCAGAGCTTCAAGCATGTCCATCCCCTAGATGGTGTGCACTCCACCCATTAGGTGTATATATACCCATCCCTTCATCCCCCCTTCCACCTGCCTGACACCTGATGAATGTTATTAACTATATATGCACTTAAGTGTGGATCAGTTAATACCAATTTGATGGTGGGTACTTGTGGTACTTGTTTTTCCATTCTTGGATACTTCACTTAATAGAATGGGTTCCAGCTCTATCCAGG
>VBSM01000361.1:6276268-6292315 GCA_008086735.1 Cheirogaleus medius | reverse complement strand
CTCGGCCTCCCAGAGTGCTAGGATTACAGGTGTGAGCCACTGCGCCCGGCCTGTGCAGAAGCTTGTTAATGTGATCAGGTCCCATTTATTTGTTTTTGTTGTTGCTGTGATTGCCTTTGGGATGGTCTTCGTAAATTCTCTGCCTAGGCCAATGTCTATAGTAATTTTTCCAACATTTTCTTCTAGAATTCTTACAGTTTCACACCTTAGGTTTAAGTCTGTTATCCACCATGAGTTGCTTTTTACCCCCGTTTTAGATCATTGTTTTTATAATTATAGTCACAGTCCTCGTGCTATCAGCCTTTTGCTTTGCTATGTAGAAGTAATAGGAGAAAAAAATAACTCCCACTGGGAGGGTGGAGATAGGGCGCATAGGAGTGTTCCTGCTCTTAGCCACTAATGTTTTCTTCCATCTTGGTCATCCTTGTCCTTGCTCACCTCTATCCATGAGGGCAGTTCCTGAATTTAATAAACTATTCCTACCCCTGATATTCCCACTTCTACTCAACCTTAAGTCCTCCTTTATTTAAGCCCTTTTGCCAAGTCGACCACTGCATTTGTTCCAAGAAATTCAATTTGGAGTGGTAGCGTTAACTTTTGAGACACACTTTCCCTTAAAAGTTGCAAGATGTTCAGTACGAATTTTTCAAACAATGCAATATATTCTATTTTAAGAATGTCAATCTCTTTCCCAAAGAGTAAAATACCACACACTGGTTTAAACTGCTAAGAGAAATTTTTCTAAAGGATTAAATTAGTTTACTAACATTTTCTTATTACATCTATTAATGCATATCAGGGGATGTTCAAAGAAGATGGCCATGGTTTTCACAAGATCAGGGCTAATTTTTATCCAGTGAACCCAAGGTAGCAGAATACATTATATATATAATTCACAATCCTCCAAAAAGTATCTAATAACAAAAAGAGTATTCTTTCTGAAGAGCATTAATATAGTTATGGAAAATCTGTAGCTTCACATAAAGGGTATCAACTACAGATATAAGAGATTTCTCCACTAGTAAGAAAAGCTCGTGCACAATTAATCTACATACTCTCTGTCACAGTATGGTTTTAGCAGTGCAAAATTGGACTGCCTGAGTTCAAATCTTGACTACCTCTTTTTTTTTCTCAGAAATGGGGTCACACGGGCCTGAGTATAATGGCGTGATCATAGCACACTGCAAGCTTAAATTCCTGGGCTCAAATAATCCTCCTGGTTCAGCCTCCCAAATAGCTAGAACTATAGGCATGTGCCACCATGCTCAGCTAATTTTTTTTATTTTTTGTAGAGATGGGGGTCTCGCTCTTGTTCAGGTTGGTCTTGAACTCCTAGCCTCAAGCAATCTTCCCACCTCAACCTTCCAATGTGCTAGGCATGAGCCACAGCTCCTTAGCCCTGACTCTGTCTCTTAATAGCTGTGTGACCTTGGGCAAGTTATGTAACTTCTCTTGCTTTAGTTTTCTCCTTCTCTAAAATGAGAATAATCGTATCTATCTCATAAAGTTATTGTGTACAGTGTATTAGATAATACATGTAAAAGTCTTAGAATAGTGCTTGGCACATAGCAAATCTCAAATTAACTATGATTGTTAGTCTTCTTCTGTCTCCTTGCTCATGATTTAAAAACCTGCTAGATTGAAACTGTGGTAATGAAAATAATTTCTCTGATGCCAATAAAGGACAAGATAGGAATCACACATAAGTCCTTGGCTTCATTAACAATGTATACTAATATGCCAATTCTGGGGTCACAAATTCAAAAGTTTTCAGGGACTAGGTGTGTATCATAAATGTGTGAAGTTAGCTGAAAGATAACAGGAAATGGTGGTCATTGTGGCTAACTGGCAAGTGCAAGCCTCACCTGAAGGTATGTGATTTCAAATGTAATAAGTAAATAAATAAATAAATTCTCCAAATATAATATAACTGTACCCTGAAAGCCAATAATGTAAGACCTTTGATTTAAATAGAGACAAAAGTATTTATTATGTAAAAGTTTTGAGCATTGCATTAATTCTGCATATTAGTAAAGAAATGATTCATCAGGTGTATATGAAATGGATGTAAAAAACAAACAGGAAACTACAGAGGTATAATACATAGAGAATCAGACAGACCTATGTTTGAATCCTAAAGCTACTTGGAAGCTATGTGACCACAAGGTTACTTAACATATTTATACTTCAGTTTCCTCATTGACAAAAATGTTAAAACCTACTATCTAGGACTGGTGCCTACCATAACATAGGTATCAAATACATTTTTTAATGACTAATAAATAGTGTCAAAAAACTTACCCAGATCTAGAATAGATCTTCTTAACCTATGGTTCTTATATCAGTCAGCACAGGCTAATTTATGTGCAATAACAAATGACCCTAAAATCTACAGGCTTTACAACAACAGTACTTTGTTTTGCTCACAGTAGAGGTCTATTGAGGGTAGATAGCAGCTCTGCTCTACGTGTCTTCATTCCAAGAACCCAGAGTGAAGGAGTGGCCCTAACTGGAAACACTGCTGGTTTTGTGGCAGAGGGAAAAGAGAAATGGAATCAGAAAACGGCTCTTCAAGTTTCTGGCCAGAGTGGCATATAAACTTGTCATTCACATTTATTGGCTAAAAGAAGTCACATGGCCAAGCCTGATGATGAAGTCAGGGAAGTATTATCTTCCCACTGTGTGTGTGTATGTGTGTGTGTGTGTAGTGGCAACAAATATGTGGGAACAATAATGCCATCTGGGGTTTATAACACATATGCACAGAAAATTTTACATATAAAATTTGGAGCAATCTTATTTAATTATATGTAATATTGTATATGCATATGGGCACATTTTTCCCCTCAGGAAATGGAACAAAAATATTATATTCTGAAAAGTAAATCACAGATCATAGACAAAAAGGGCTTAAAAGAAATCAGATTGGGTTTGAAAAAGTCAGATTGCAAACATACGGCCTTTATTAATGATTTTATAATACCAGATCAGTACTTCAGTCCTAACTCTGATTTTCCCAGCTACTGATTACTAGACAGTGTGGGCTGGGAAAATAATCTGAACTTTCTACTAGGCTACATTAAATTCTTTTATAGCCTTATAAAAACATGAGTATATGCATGCAATAAAACCATATTAAGCAGATACTGGCTTATTGAAAATAAGCTCTTATTTGAAACAACTGGAATTTCCAAGCAACTGACAACCTGTTCTTCATAAAAAACCAGATAATCTAACCCTAATTCACAAATTTTTGTTTTAAATTAACAGGGCAATGCTATGTTGATTTTATTTTATTTATCTTTTACTGATTGCAACTCATGCTCATTCCAGATTCTCAAATGGACACAGGCTACTAAGTCAATGTATTAAAATATTTATAGCTCCCTATCACAAAGAGAAAACAATTTATTAGGAAGCCTTTCTTAGGAACCAACTGTGTCAAATCTAGTCAAATAATCCAATCTGGTTTGTATAAATTTCATGTAAGGTAAGTGAAATTTGGTATAACTAACATATTTAAAAAATATTTTTCATTTGGGAACACACTTTTATTTGTAAGTGTGGGTAACTGTGTATTGAATGGGATGGGGGAGAGGTGGAAGTTTCCCATTCTAAAATAATCTTTCAGATATTTGATAGCATGTAATACAGGCAAATTTCTCCCGTTGTTAGCACTCAACAAATTAGTGAAAATGTTCTATGTAGATACAACTTTCATTATCTCTACTCTTTTATATGTAGCCCAATAAGAGGCCTTGTAATCAAAAATTCTTTATAACTTCTAATAATTTAGGCAATTCACTGGGCTTAGATCTTGCATTAATCTAAGAGATGATACTTACCATTACTTCTGACCAATGGGCAAAAGGAAAATTATCATAGATAATGCCCTTGGCTTTTAATGAGGGATGGTATAAGAAAGAGCCATGTGGAACACACTATTTTTTGAAGAACTTTTACTGAGAACACTGTTCACTACTCTTCTCACCATCCACTTCAGAGTTCATAAGATGTTGATCTGAACTATTTGTTCAGTATTTCCATTTTTGCTTTGACCCCTATGAAGCTCAAATCTCAACCTGCATTGCCTTTAATAATTATGTAGATGTCTATGGCATAAATTGCTTTAATTCCTCTTGTCTTCATTTTACGAATGAATGTGAATTTTCCCTTTGTCTTGATATCTTCATTTAGAAAGAAAAAGCTATAGTAATCTATATGGTATTTTTTACTAAACTACCATTTTCAAGAAAGAGGTGGTAATAAATTATAATAAATATCATAATCTCACTTTTTAAGCAGGGGATTTCATAAAGATAACACTTGAAATAATATATATCTGTATCTATAATTAAGTGAAGGCTACTGATAAAACCAAAGGAAGAAAATTAGAAAAATGAGTGTATCAAATTAGAAATAAAATTTTACATGAATTGCATTAGAATTTCTACATGGGGAACCACAGTTGTAGATTTCATCTCTTTTTGTCTTTCAGAGTAAAAACGCATGCATAAGAAATATCAACTAAATAGAACTAAACAGGTTTTAAGGCAAGACATGCCAAGTCTAAGTTAAAGATCTAAAAATGTGAGGAGCTGAAAAGTAATGCACAAACACAAAAATGAACAGAGGAAGCTTAGGAGGCTAGCTACAATGTCGCAAAAGCAGTACAATTTTCCTTACACTTTACACTTCAATTGTCTCAGCACAAATCATACAAATCTAAAAAGACTGGCTCAAAAAAGAAAGAGTAATTACTTTTGCATCTTCAAATGTACTTTATCAAGAGCAAAAACATCTCCCCAAAACCACCCGCCCCAAAGCTTGCATTTCACCAAAGTGATTTACCCCTTTCACTTGGCTTTGTATGTGAGTAACACTGTAGTGCAAACTCAAGGGAAAAGGCTAGCACGTCAATGAAGGCTGCGGCACATTTCCAATTTCTCTTTTAAGATTGTGTTTATCAATTTGATAGATGTTAAATTCCATTCATCTTTTTTCCTAAAAACTAAAACTGAGAGTGACAGGAAAAATTACATTCTCTGCAGCAAAAATGTTGCAGAGGCATTAAAGACGTCTAGTCAAGAGTGAACTGTGGCTCTAGCACACAGGAGCTCAAATTCTTCTGCAAGATGGCTAAAGGACCAATTTCAGTCATTTCAGATAGGTTAGAAATGTTACCTTGCAACTGTAAAGAGTGTTGACTAGCCATACTTTCAACCAAACTAAAATCCAGGAGTAAGTTTTTTTTTTTATTAAATAAATCTTCTCTATTAACCATTTAGTCATGGCCAGAAATAAACACACCACAGGTAATAATTAGTATACTGCTATGGGTATAAAAAAATGGTGCAGAGGTTCAGTTTAAAGGGGGAAAACATAACAAAATTGGCTTATGCTAGCTTATGTAATCAGAGTGACAGATTAAAGACTTTGGAATGGATTTATATTGGAATGGTATTTGAGTTGGCCACAATTATTTATACAAGAGAAGTAAGTTCTTTGTGACTGCTCCCCTGACAGAGTTGGCCCCAAAACCTGTATTATTTTTTACCTTGTCATTTTAAAATAGTTTCATAGAATATACAAATGTAATTTTAGAGCTTAAGCGCTTTTAGAAATAATCTGCTACAAGGTTTTTGATATAAAAACAAAGTCAACAGTACCATCAGCATTTTAAAGAAACAGAATAGAAAAGAAAATATTAGAGTGCACTACACACAGTAAGGTCAAATTTTGTTTTAGAAAACTCTTGATTTTGTAATATATATTTTTTATGCACACATATATATGTGTATATTGGATCACAATGTAAAATATAGTTCTTATTGCAGGTTGTAGTCGAAAAGGTTACAATACCAATAATAGACTACATAAATTTTATAAGAGGAAACTGAGGCACGGAGAAGGAAAGAAATAACCTGTTCTGGGCATCTTAATCACTGTGGCAGGAGCTCAAGTGGGAAACATACAAAAATGTCTGATCCAAAAAATGAAATGCCCCCCCATTGCTAATCTATAACTTTGCCAAGTAGGTTTTTGTTACTTACTATAAATTATATATTATGTTAATCATCTATTATTTAAAATATACCCTAAAAGTCTAGTTCAACCATTCAGATAAGTCATAAAAATATTAGTCCTGAATGGCCACAGAAGAAAAATAAACCTTTATCTTCACTTCTCTTTCCTGCAGGTGTTTCTTGTAGCTGAAAGCCAGTAACAACAAAATTTCCTTATGATTCTTAAAAAGCAGCTCAAGAAGTATATATCTCAAGAGTTTAAATGTGCACACATTTTCTCCCTAAAATTGGCCAAAGGTATAATTTATTTAGTCCATACATTATTTGAAATGTGCATACTTTTTAATCCAGCAATTCTAATTTAAGAAAAGTGTTTTAAGGAAAATAAAACAAGTAGAAAATATGTATACAAAAAACAGTGGTAACATCACAAAAGGAAATGGGTATCAGTTTTGAGGGATTCCCAGTAGCCAAATATGACAATTTGAACATCAATAATAATATCAATAATAGTAATAAATTATAACTTACTGAAGTTAAAAAGTAGGAATCCATGGGTTTATACTTATACAATTAAAAAATTGGCAAAAAGGAAAAACTCAACTTTACATTCGAAAGACCATAGTTTCAAAGTATCTTCCATATATTCCTCATTAATTAGAAAGGGAATGTAGTAATTTTATAGTGGAGAGACCCGAGGACACCACCTTAATCACAAGCCTCATGATATGATGTACTGAGGACACACCATCATTTTTGTGATATTTCTCCCCAAAATGCCTAAGCTGAATCTAATCATGAGGAAATATCAGAAATATACAAATTGAGGGACACTGTAACCAAATAACTAGCCTATAGTTCTCTCTAATATCAAGGATCAAGGAAAACAAAAAACAGGCTAAAGGACTACTACATACTAAGGGAGATAAAGAGACATAACAACTAAATGTAATGAATGAATTAGACATTGACTGGATGATTATGGGGCTAAGGAGATAGCTAGTTATCTACAAAAAGGATATTACAGGGACAAGAGATGAAATTTGAATATGGACTGTGGATTAAATAATAGAATCGTGTATTAGATTTCCTGATTTTCATAATTGTACTGTGGCTGTATAAGTGAATGCCCTTGTTCTTAAGGAAATACACATGGAAATATTTAGGGATGAAAGGGCATGATGTTTTCAACTTACACTCAAATGGTCCAGGAAAAGATGCACATGGGTGTGTGTATACATACATATACACATACATATACAGAATGATAAAACAAATGGGGCAAATGTAAGCAACTGATGAAACTGCATAAAGCATATATTGGGAGCTCCTCATATTATTTTTTGCTGCTTTTATTTAAGTTTGAAATTGTATCAAAACAAAAGGCTTTTTAAAGGTATGTCTACAGAAGTAACTCAAGTGTCCACTGATGGATGAATGTATAAACAAAATGTGGTATACATAATTTCATTGTATGTATTTTCTTTTTAAGGAGGAACATTCTATCACGTGCTACAATAAGGATGAACTTTAAGGACATTATATTAAGTGAAATAAACTAGTCACAAAGAGACACATACTGTACTCTTAAGCATTAAGATGGTGATTTTTTTGTTAGGTAAATTTTGCCACAAAACATACATAATGAATTAAACTTTTTAAAAAGAGGTATATACAAGAATAGTCACTACAATCCTATCTGTGTTAACAACCAAAATGTCCTTTGATAAGGCATATCTATGTACAGACAATGAAAAAAAGTGAAAAATGCAGGCTTATAAAGTACTATGTTTAATAAACTGTATAAAAATAAAGCTCTTAGCTTTTTTTAGTTTTTTATCCATTTCTTTCTCAAAGCCTCAATGGATATGCACTGTAAGTTTAAGAATATTTTCTAAACTGATGTCATGATTGGTTTTTTTATAGTAAGCATGTATTTTCAAAAATATTAAAACCAAAGCACAGAGAACATGACAAATATCCATTTGTCCCACCACCTAGAATTAACTAATTTTAATATTTGTAATAGCTGCATTATACATATTTGTGTATACAAATTTTTTTAAAGTATTACTACTAGTAAGCTGCTGCTCCTCCTGAGTGCCATTCTGCTCTGTAAACACAACCATTATCATGACTTTGGAATAGCACACCTAGGTCATGTATTTATACTTGTATTACCCATGCATATAGAGTATTGGTTTTCTGAATTTACATAAATAGTATTATACTGCATGTCTCCCACCAGAACTAGCTTTTCCTCAATGTTAGTTTTCCCATATATTGATGCTGACACATATGTATCTAATTTATTCATTTTAACTTCTGAATACTACTCCATCTTATGAATATATTATACTCCCTTGTGTCTCCTTCTGAGGCAAATCCCTGGGAAAATCTCTGTAAATCCTTGACAAAGCTAGAATGAAAATGTGTACAGAAAAAGTTAAAGAAGGAGAGAGTGGCCAATTTGGTCGTTTTGTAACTTTAAGTATGTTTTGAAGCTGGCTATGAACAATCTTAACCTTCAAGTTGCTAGAAATTATTGACATCAGAAAGACAAACCCTGAGATTCTATATTCTTTTAGATCATCTCATTATTCTCCCCAAAATTTTAACACTCTTGTAAAATTGTCCTTTAGTAAGGAAGCAGAAATAAAGGAAATAAAGGAAAAGGAATAAAACACTAACTTGTAATACCCCATATCTCTTTTTATTTTATTAACACAATACAAAGAAACATTGAGAGGAAAAGACAGTTGGTAAACATTCTTTATGGCACAGTTTCTCAAATTTGTCAAATTTTAGAACACTGACAATATAGCCTGTCGATCTCAGCTTGAGAAATTTAATCTAGGTTTTATTTGTAACCTATCTTATATTTACAACAAAACAAAACAAAACAAACCTGTTAACTTTAACCTCCATGGTTTTACTTCTACCTCAAAAACAAAAACATCCTAGTTAGCTTGAGCTTTAAACAAACCCAAGTTTCAGGATATGATCCTACAGCTCCTAAGAGATAGTGCTGCCCCAAGCAGCTTATGCAATATAGATTCAGATCCTTCTTGGTATGCCTTGCTTTCAAGACCTCTGTATCTGGAATGACATCTAAACATCTGAGACTAATGTTATTTGGCAAAGACAAATGACTATGAGGGCCTACTGACAATGAAATGGTACAGGTAAAAACTCTATAATAAATTTTTCTAACTCATGCCAGAACCGTTTTTTCTCTCTTAAGAAAAACTAAAGCACCAAATGGGGGGAAATGACCTTCAGTTGATTTCTCCTATATGACTGACTTTGGAGATCCTGCTTCAGAATATCCTCCTGGAGGCCTAGGGTAAACCCTGTCATTTAAAATATCCCATTTTATAAGTAATTTCCCTTGTATATTCTTTCCAAATCCAATTAAAATGGTACATTTGCTTCAGTTTTAGTTGGTAAGATTCATTTCAAGTTCACAAGTTTTAAAATGTCTCTATGAAATAAAAAGTCATGAGCCCTTTCATAAAGAGCTAACTGACCAACACGCTAAGGAGAACTTCCTCCTTAATTGCAATCTAAAGGCTGCATTGCCCTTCCTCCTCTGCCTTTACCACACAGGAGGAAGCAAAATGTGTCATCAACAGGTATTAATAATAAAGCGCTCTAGCAGAGCTACTTCTACTCTTAAGGTCTTCAATACCTTAATGGCAGAAAAAAGGCCAGGTTGAGATACAAAAGGCTAGAGGACTCTCTGATCAGCTGATTAATCCTTGAAGATCTGATTTGTTAGGCTGCAGAGCAGCCCTGGAAGCCTTCTTCCCCCACGTGTGGACTCTCATGAAGGAGCCGAGTATGGCCCATTCTGCTTTTACTCTCTAACTTCTCTGTTCTTTGGCACTTGTGCTAATTAGCTCATACTTTTTCACATAACCCCCTCACAGATAACACATACTAAGATCATGTGAAGTAAAAGTCACTCCCTGCAAGAAAGGATGTTCAGCCTGGAAAATTAATCTTTGATTCACTCGACTTCGCAGTAAACATTCAGGAATATGCTGGGGTTGTTATCAAGTGTTCGTATTTGGTAAACAGGCAGCCACTTGGCTGGTCTCCAGAACAGCTGAGAGGGTACATGACAGTACAGCCTATACTCACAACCTATACTCATCCACTGGAAGAATGACAAAGGTGAGCTTCTTAAAGGGCCCAAGAAGACCTCAGCTCTATTAATGAGTAACATCAGTGGCAACATGTCCTTTGTGGGGGCTTTGTGTGGCCCCATCCCAATGGAAGTACCACTATGTATCCCCTGTTCTGGGCATAGATAAGCTCTTTCCTTTATCTACATTAAAGCATGTGTACCTTTTACGTATCAGCTGATGACTGTCAATAAATTATATTAACAACATCACCTAACTTCTTGGGCAATCTGGATGCTAGAAAAATTTTTACCAAGAAGTTACTTAAGCCTCCACCTCTAAAATGGTGATGGGTTAGGGGTTATAATGCTTATTAAACGAGCATTCAGAACTGTCACAGTTCTCTTGAAACCAAAAATCTGATATGAATTTACAACTTGTGAAGTAAAACTGTAACATAATCTAAATTCTTCCTGTAGACAAGCACATATTGGGTCAGCTTAAAGAAAAATGTAAATTTTTATACTTATTTAAGAATGAAAATGTTTGACCCAATTTATGCATGACACCAGGACACAGAAAGGGAAAAAAATAAAAAGACTTTCAAGGCATTGTTATAATTTATTCCTGCACTATGAGTATGCTTATCCTCTTTAATTAGTTGGAGTACACCAATCAGTGTTAATATTACATTTCATGATTTGAAAAAACTGAGATAAGAATATGGCAAAAAATAAACTGCTTACTGACATCCAGGGTCAGGTTCCACTCAACAACCCTTGCCAGAAATTTTATTCTGCTGAACCCAAGATTGCTAGCTCATGCCAGACACTGGGAAGACTACAACAGGAAGGCTACACCAAGGCTTAGTTATCACTCAGATAATACTAAAAACATTTTCTACTCATTTCTGGATATTTTATGTTGTGTGTGCTTACTCATAATATCTTACAAACCTTTAAAAGGTCCTAAGCTAGAAATAGAAATGGCCATGGGATACCTATTCTCTGTTCACTAGAAGATTATATAGCTCGAAGAAAAAGAATATGTTGAGATAGCAGGCTATAAGGTCATTAAATATGAAATGTCCAATTCTGAATCAAAAGTACAGCTTATTATATCTCAAACAAGAAGCAGTACAACTAATTAAAATATGTGCCTAAACTATTGACACAGTTTTGCCATCTTAATGGTAGTTTGTTTATGCCAGCAGCGAAGAAGCCTGGAGAGCAAATGGTGATCAAATCACAAAAGGTGGTGTCCATAGCTTGTTGAGAATTGAATTTTTTTTCCTTGCAAGAAGTGGACCAAAGCTTGGAAGAAGTAGTAGTCATTTGGTGAAAAGTCCGATGAATACAATGGATGACAGAGTGTTTCCAAGTCAAACCTTTGTAGCTTGAGCAGCATTGTTTGTGCAACCTGTGGTCAAGCATTGTCTTGCAGGAGTATTGGCCTGTCTCTATTGACTAATCTCGGCTGCTTAATCGAAAGCATCCTCATCATTTCATCCAAATGGTTGCAGTAGACATCGACTGTAATCGATTGACCAGGTTTCATGAAGCTATAGTGGATAATACCAGTGCTGGACCACCAAACACAGACTATTAGCTTTTTTTGGTGACTATTCGGTTTTGGACTGTGTTTCACAGCACTTCAGCTTTATCCAACTATTGTACCAAACATTTGTGATTGCCAAAAAGAATCCATTTCTCATCATACGTAACAATATGGTGTACAAATGGTTCACCTTTATGTTGTAACAGCAAAGAAATGCAAGCTTCCAGAGGATTTCTCTGCTGGCGCTCATTTGCTTCATGCGGTACCCATCTATCTAGTTTCTTTACTTTGTCCATTTGTTTCAAATGGTCCAACATTGTTGAAATAGTAACATCAAACCTTGCTGCTACTTCACATGTAAGTTGAGATGGATTTGCTTCCACTACAGCTTTCATTCGGCTCATCACTATTGACTTGGGTCTCAGGTCACCCACATGGCTCATTTTCAAGATTAAAATCACCAGAACGGAACTTCTCAAAACACTGATGTACTGTGCGTTTATTACCCACATCGTTCCTAAACACAGAATTGATATTTCCAGCTGATCTATGCTGCATTGGTTCCACGATGGAACTCATATTAAAAAAATGACACGAATTTTTGGCTTATCCATGGTTTTACAAAAGCGGCTCTAAAAAACAATTTGAAAGATAACCACAAACCAAAATGTGCATTTGAAAGACTGAGGATGTACCTTCACAATAAAAATAAAGCAAGAATTGTCAAAGTGATGTCAGAAATATCAACTGTCAAATTTAGTACTTAAGGAAACTGGACATTTCATACTTAATAACCTATACATGACTAGAGTTTAGATCCTGCTCTTTAGGTAAGAACCACATTACATTTTTATAAGCTCTAAAGCAAGTTGGTATGTTAGGCAAATGGAAAAAGTGCAGTCTGCCCAAGAGGGATAAGTATATGTTATATAAAAGATGAACTCTGGTTTTATAGTTTTTGGATATCAAATCACACAGTTTACCATTTCAAATATAGTCATATATTTAAAATGTATATGTTAAAGTATGCTTACCAACCTAGTTTCTGAAGACTCTATTTCTATCAGGTTTATTTTTATAATCTCTTTATTGATAGTCTCCATTTGATGAATCATTTTAATCATACTTTCCTACAAACTTGTTTATAATTATAATTTTGAAACATATTTATATTTTGAAGTTCTAGTCTAAGTCCAATACCTGGGCCCCTTCAAAAGCAATTTCTATTGTCTGCTTTTTTCCCCCAGTGTATGGTCACACTTCTCAGTTTCTTTGCATGACTTATAATCTTTTGTTGAACATTTTCAATAATATATTATACCAACTTGGTTACCTACCCTCTATCCCCCACCCAACCTCAAGTCTGGGGCCTGTTACTGTTTAATAGTTTGGCTGGACTAATTCTGTGAAGTCTATTTACCCTGCAGTGTGCTGCCTCTGATGTCCCCCCTCAGATTTTTTTCTTTGTTTTTATCTTTTAGCCTGGCTTCCTAGGGGTCACCCCTGGGTTCACATAAACCTCTTATTGGTCAAAGGTAGTGCTTAAGCTTCCTTAGCAAGTTAGATTTTCACCTTTTACTGTTGAAAGTGTGTATGGCTTGGAAACTGCTATTACTTTTCAGGGAATTTATGATTTTGTCCTGTCTAGCCCAGGGAGAGTAGACTCAGAATTCATGGGAGAGGGAGCCCTACATTCTTGGCTACACTTGCCTGGGGTAGACCTTCCATAATATGGAGCTGGGAGAGGTAGTGGATGGCAGCTGGTTGGGGCTCAAATGCCATGGGCTCTTGCTGTTCTTACCCAGATTTAGTAGACATTTTTGAAAGTATTTTTCCATTTGCTGTGTGCCTTTAGGACAATTTCCAGAGACATTAATGTTTTGTTTTCTTTTTAATAATTTTCACTAAATGGTTGTTTCACTGGGGAGATGGTCCACCGAGCTCTACACACCACCATTCTAGAAATTCTCACCCTGAACTCTCTATTTCTAGAAAATTAAAATATCGACATGAGATGATGGAATCTGCACCTTTCCTAGATTGGTGGTATGTGCTTGCTGTATTATTGAATAACTCAACACTGTTTCTACAACAGTTTATATTATAGAAAAAGAAAATGCAGAAATTTTTACAAGGCAATTATGTTAATGAAGAACTCTCATATACTACCGTGTTTCCCCAAAAATAAGACAGGGTCTTATATTTATTTTTCCTCAAGAGCACACCCTAGGGCTTATTTTCAGGGGATGTGTTATTTTCCCCTCAAAGCCTCAGCTTGCAGCATGCACAGGATGGCCGGCACCTGACAGGGGAAGCCAACCTTGTTGGTGGGGCTGCCTGCACCTTTCTGGTCACCTCTGGGATAGTAGCTGTCACAATGGGGCAGATGAGAAGGGATGCTCGTCTTCTTTACCCTTCCGCGACGAAATGCATGGGTTGTGCAGATATGCTGCATAGCCACGCCCATCACTAGTCTTATTTTCAGGGTAGGGTTTATATTGCGCAAATGCTTAGAAATCCTGCTAATGCTTATTTTATGGGTAGGTCTTATTTTCGGGGAAACACGGTAATCAATCAACAAAGCTTTACCATTTTGTCTGTGTCTAAATATAATTATTATTTAATCCATCATGACCAAGTAGGCTTCATCCCAGAGATGCAGGGATGGATCAACATATGCGAATCTATAAATGTAATTCACCACATAAATAGAAGCAAAAACAAAGACCATATGATCCTCTCAATAGACGCAGAAAAAGCATTCGACAAAATTCAACACCCTTTTATGATAAAAATGCTTAACAAAATAGGCATAGATAGGACTTACCTAAAAATGATACAAGCCATGTATAACAAACCATCATACTGAATGGGGAAAAATTGAAACCATTCCCACTTAGAATTGGAACCAGACAAGGTTGCCCTTTATGACCACTTCTATTCAACAAAGTGCTGGAAGTCCTAGACAGAGCAATCAGACAACAGAAAGAAATCAAGGACATTCAAATGGGGACAGAAGGGATCAAACTATCGCTCTTTGCTGATGATATGATCTTATATCTAGAAAACATGAAAGATTCTGACATGAGACTACTGGAATTGATAAATTCAGCAAAGTCTCAGGTTATAAAATCAATGTACAGAAATCAGTAGCATTCCTATACACGAAAACAGTCAAACTGAGAACCAAAGACTCAATACCCTTCACAACAGCAACAAAGAAAGTAAAATGCCTAGGAATATATTTAACTAAGGAGGTAAAATACCTCTATACAGGCAGAACTACAAAACACTGAGGAAGGAAATAGCAGAGGACGAAACAGGTGGAAAACCATACCATGCTCATGGGTCGGCAAAATCAAAATTGTTAAAATGTCTATTCTACCTGAAGTGATCTATAGATTGAATGTAAACTCTATAAAAATACCAACATCATTTTTCACAGATCTAGAAAAAATAATTATATGCTTCGTATGGAACCAGAGAAGACACCATATAGCAAAAGCAATCTTAAGCAAAAAGAACAAACTAGGAGGCATCAATTTACCAGACTTCAAGCTATACTACAAGGTTATAGTAACTATAACAGCATGGTACTCGCACAAGAACAGAGACATAGACCAATTGAACAGAACTTAGAACCCAGATATAGAACCATCCTCATATAGCCATTTGATCTTTGATAAAGCAGAAAAACATACACTGGGGAAAAGAATCCTTATTCAATAAATGGTGCTGGGAAAACTGGATAGCCACATGTAGAAGACTGAAACAGGATCCACACCTTTCACCTGTCACAAAAATCAACTCACAGTGGATAACAGACTTAAACCTAAGGCGTGAAACTATAAGAATTCTAGAAGAAAGTGTTGGAAAAACCCTTATAGACATTGGCCTAGGCAAAGAATTTATGAAGACCACCCAAAAGGCAATCACAGCAACAACAAAAATAAATAAATGGAACCCGATTACATTAAAAAGCTTCTGCACATGGAAAAAGAAGAACAGCCCGACCCCAAACCCAGCAGAAGAAGTGAAATCATTAAGATCAAATCAGAACTAAATGAAACTGACAACAGGGAAACTATACGGAAGATTAATAAAACAAAAAGTTGGTTCTTTGAAAAAATAAACAAGATTGACACGCTTTTGACTAGACTAACGAAAAGCAGGAAAGAAAAATCTCTAATAAGCTCCATCAGGAACAATAAAGGATAAATTACAACGGATGCCAAGGAGATACAAGATATAATTTATGAATACCACAAAAACCTCTATGGACACAAACTGGAAAATGTGGAGGAAATGGACAGTTTCTTAGAAACATACAGCCT
>VBSM01000361.1:6261652-6276168 GCA_008086735.1 Cheirogaleus medius | reverse complement strand
AAAAAGACACCTGCACTCGAATGTTTATAGCAGCACAGTTCACAACTGCAAAGTCGTGGAAACAACCCAGGTACCCATCAATATATGAGTGGATTAACAAAATGTGGTATATGTATACCATGGAGTACTATTCAGCTTTAGGAAACAATGGTGATATAGCACCTCTTATATATTCCTGGATACAGCTGGAACCCATTGTACTAAGTGAAGTATTCAAGAATGGAAAAACAAGCACCACATGTACACACCAGCAAATTGGTATTAACGGATCAACACCTAAGTGGACATATAGGAATAACATTTGTCGGGTGTCGGGCAGGTGGGAGGGGGGAGGAGGGGATGGGTATATACAAACAGAATGAGTGAGATGTGCAACGTTTGGGGGATGGTCATGCTTGAGGCTCTGCCTCGAGAGGGGATGGGAGGAATGGGCAATATACGTAACCATAATATTTGTACCCCCATAATATGCTGAAATAAAAAAATAAAAATAATAAATAAATAAAAAAGTAAAAAAAAAAAAAAAAACGCTTTGCACAGCCAAGGAAACGATCACGTTAGCAAATAGACAACCTACAGAACTGGAGAAAATATTCACATGTTACACATACAACAAAGGGCTGATAACTACAATCTATATAGCACTCAGGAAAATCAGCAAGAAAAAAATCAAACAACCCTATCAAAAGGTAGGAAAAGGACATAAGAGAAACTTTTCAAGAGAAGACAGACTAATGGCAACAAACATATGAAAAAATGCTCAACATCTCTAATCATCAGGGAAATGCAAATCAAAACCACAATGAGATATCACTTATTCCCAGTGAGAATGGCCTTTATCAAAAAGTCCCAAAACAATAAATGTTGGTGTGGATTGGGAGGGAGAGATAGGAACACTCATACACTGCTGCTGGGACTACAAACTAGTACAACCTCTGTGGAAAGTGGTATGGAGATACTTCAAAGACATACAAGTAGAACTACCATTTGATCCAGCAATCTCATTACTGGGCATCTACCCAAAAGAACAAAAGACAATCTATAAAAAAGACATCTGCACTAGAATGTTTATAGCAGCACAATTCACAATTGCAAAGATGTGGAAACAACCCAAGTGCCCATCAATACATGAGTGGATTAATAAAATGTGGTATATGTATACCATGGAGTTCTACTCAGTCACAAAAAACAGTGGTGATATAGCTAGCACCTCTTGTACTATCCTGGATAGAGCTGGAACCCATTCTACTAAGTGAAGTATCCCCAGAATGGAAAAACAAGCACCACATGTACTCACCATCAAATTGGTATTAACTGATCAACACTTAAGTGCATATATAGTAATAACATTTATCAGGTGTCAGGCAGATGGGAGGGGGAGAGGGGGATGGGTATATACACACCTCATGGTTGGGGTGCACATGGTCTATGGGATGGACACGCTTGAAGCTCTGACTCAAGTGGGGAAAGGGCAATATATGTAACCTAAACATTTGTACCCCCATAATATGCTGAAATAAAAATAATTTTAAAATATAATTATTATTGATATTCAGAACATGGGTACATTAGAAAATGAATCACCTGCCCCCTTTTTTAAGGATTAGTTTTTAGAGTTTCAAAGCAAAAATACACAATCACTTAAATGCTGCACATATATGCCCAGTCATGTATCACCTTAGTTGCTTAGAAACCATGAGTCATGGCCTGTTAAGCGAAATTAGAGAAGCCAAGGGAAGGAACCCTTTGTTAAAAAGAGATTCAGAGAAAAATGCCTTGGCTATGATTATATATTTTGAAAATGGGGCTACAAAGTAAATAAACATAATGTAAGGTTTACAATGTTACATATGAAGATATCTTCTCAAGCAAAAGCATTTTAATTTTTACTGCTCTTGAGTTATATACTTCGATTCAGTTGTAGTTCACTAAGGTAAAAGGACTTTAATGCATGTGTAAAACTTCCATAATCCCATGCATCAAAAAAATCCTACCAATAAAGAAAAGCTCACCTATATTTATGAACCTTTAACTGTCAAAGTGAAATCAACTTTTCACTAGGCTTAGGAAATATAAAAACTTAATTTCCAGTCAATTCTGACTATTTACTAACATGAATTCGATATAAGGCAACCATCAACAAGCCTATACATTTAATAGGAACTTTCAAACCTGGTTAGAAATGACAAAAGAAGATCCACAAGAGCCTCTAATCACATATATAGAAGACGTTTACTCAGATTGGTTCTAGTTTATAATATTTATGAAATATCTGTCATAATTTAGATTTGATTATATCTAAGCAAAAAATGATCTTTGACAATTAAATGAATTCAAATTTGATTTGTTTGTATTCACTCTAAATCACTATCCTCTCAGGAGATATATACGTGGCTGGGTTTGTGATCAACCTCCAAAATAAAATAAAATAACAATAAAGTGTAAGAACAAGTAGCAAGAATTTATCATTTTCTATTCTATTCCTTTTTAAAAGAAGAAGAGTAAAATGATTTTTAATGTTGTCAATAGTTACAGTTCCCACAGGGGTTAGGAAAATTACTTTCAAAACTAATAAGAAATATCATATAAAATTAAAAAATTCTTGAGTACAGTTTCTCTTTTATGGTTCATTTGTTTGTGAACTACAAATATTAGAAGACATATGCAATTTGCAAACAGGGCTCATTTTCCTGGTTATACAAAGATCAAATAAAACAAGTAAAAGACTCACCATCCAAAAAGGATGGTGTCCCCTCCTGCATGTTTCAAAGTTCAGCAAAGGGACTGTATGCTTCTTTGTTGATAATAGCATTGTCTCCACATAATCTTGACTTCCACTTAATATTTCTTGATCATTTCTTAAAACATATGACCAACAATCTGAAATTCCTGATAATATGGACTATTTCCTTGAAAATATCCTCCTCTATTCAACTAATTCTAGGGATAGAGAAGTCTTATTTAGGGTCAAATCTGACTTTCTGTTGAGTTAATACATGTAAGGCACACAGAACAGTGCCTAATATATGGTAAATCCAATAAATGGGAGCTGCTATCATTCTTATCCTGTTGAGAACCTCCCCAGCACAGAAGTCATCAAGGGCTTTCACTTCATGTCTAATGACTTTATCCTCCATCCCACTTCAGGTAACAATTCCCAAGGTAATAACCTGACCTTCGGTACCCCAAAGAGCCCACTTCAGAAATCTTAAAATCACCATCAGGTATTCTGACCACATTTACTTTCTTTCCATAGTCTGTGCTCCTTCCCTTTATTCTCAACTATTCTTTTCTTCTCTTCTTCCCCTCAAGTGATCAGTTTCTTGCCAGTCTTATCTTCCTTATCCTACCCAGCCCAAATTCCTACAGTCCATTATTTGGACTAATACCACCAATCCCCAATTCCTTGCAACTCTGGCTTCTGTTCCATATATAGTTCCTGCAAACAAACCCTCAAACTTGAATCAATTCACAATCTGCTCTTAATCTAGACTGCCAAATTTTATTAAAAAGACTTACATAACTGAGTCAACTAGGGACAATTCAAGCCAACCAGCATCCCTTTATCACCCCATATGCTGAGTTCCTTACCATCAGCATATAAACATACTAAAATCTACTTTCAAGATACATGCTGAAAAACAAAAAAGCCCTCTTTTGACCTCTGACTCCATAATTATCACTCTCTTTCCCTTTTCATTCAAGACTCTTCAAGACATATCACCACTTGTTCACTGATTGATTGATTATCAAGGGTCAGACACTGTGGCTGGTAGCTTTTTCCTATTTTGACAAAGTAGGGGCTCACAGAGATGAGGAAACAGACTCACAGAGACCAAGTCACTTGTCTTAGGTTTATATAGCTAACAAGCAGTAGAAACAAACAGGACATTACCACAGAAAGCAAACATAGATTGAAAGAAATAATAGTATTGGGAAGTGATTTCCTTAAAGCAATCATAAGGTCCCCAGAGAGTTGCAATTCTTCAATAGGAGAAACTGGCTTAGTAACACTGATGAAGAGAGGTAAACTTTCTATTAGTCAATTCCATGCTTAACTTAACAAGATTTGGTTTTAAAGTTAATGTAGCCATAAATATGAAGTTCTTTTAGTTATTTTCCTTTAAAAGTTCAAGATTCAAAAGTAAAATCTGTCTTGTTATAGTCTTTATGCTGTTAGTTCAAACATTAAATTCACAAGTTAAACAATTCATTACATAATACTTTTTAAAAAACTCTTTTTAGGGGGTGGTGTAAAAACAATTGTATTTATAAAATTAAAAGTCTTGAATGTAAAATAAATACCATTCAATGAACAAGCTACAATTCTTGTTGCTTGTTCACCTTAATTCCTTTTTTAAAAAATATCTACATCAACTTTTAAAAATGCCTACTAGAGCCATTCCATTTTGAGAATCACTCCTTAGAAGTGATTGTTTTGCATATACCTGGAGTCCCCGTTTGGGGAGAAGACCCATTATCAGCTTTTGACCAAAGAAACTTTTAAAAAATTTTTTCTTCTGATTTTATATCAATTTTGAAACAATATTGGAAAAAATTATCTTATTTATATTTAGTTACTTTGGTCAAGAATCTTTTTTAAAAAAAGACATTGCATATTTTTCAAGATAACCCAACAAACACATGATGTGCTCCCTCTGCTGGCTCTGCAATAGTTCTTCCTTAGATGTTCCTTACATTTCTGAACCAGAAATGCCAATACGTCTTTTCTAACAAAATAACTAGAGAAGGCTGGTACATCCCAGTATAACATATCAGGTGCCCTTTCAGTAAAGCAGATTTAGCAAGGGTTTATTAGACCAATCCCAGTGGATTTTCCCCTTTCGCACTCTGGCTTATTTTTTTTGTATTTTAACATCTCCATTTCTTATATGGCTCAAGTAGAGATGGAGGTGGAGAATGTAAAAGCTTTATACTAAGAGAAGAGGAAGAAACTAGTTTATTTCACTGAATAAAAAACACTGAAGTATGGAATTTGGCACATTTGAGTTCACACAAAAGATGTAACCGAATGTAAAATATAATAAGTAAATTCAAATCTATATATTTTTAAAAAGCTGAGGAAATCATTTCAGTAAAAAGCTGAACTCTGTATTAACACTTTTTCAGATCTCAAAGGGAGCAAAAGGTTGGAAACCTGATGCGAAAGCTAGAAAATATTCTTTCATTAGAAAGTTGTATTTTTAAATTCTAGAATTAAATCATTTGCAAAATAATATTTATTTTGAAACAGTAAGTACCCTCTTAAACAAAGACTTTAACTCTGCTTATTTAAATACCTAATCTATTAATTTTAATTGTTTTGCCAAGTGCCATTAAATGAATGTCACAAGAGTTATTACAGAGATGTCCTGTGATTGATTGATTGAGTCATCCCTGAAAGGATTTTAGAAGAACATAAAAATTTACCTGTTTTTCAGCTATCAGTAAAATAAAAGATAAAAGGACTTTCAACTCAAGGCAGAGTTGCCAATTGTGTACCAAGTACAGTTAATTATAAGCACTATCATAGGAAAACCATTCCTATAGAGTGACATGTAAAATTCAGTACAAATAGAAAAATGAGTAAATGGAAGGATGAATAATCTTTCCAGACAGAGCTGAATTACTGCCTTAAACCACTAGCTGTTACACACATGCTGTTCTAATTACCTGGTTAAAGCAGGCTACAGACCATTTCTGTGAACCCCCCACAAATGACAAGCTTGATCTCACAAAGAGGTGAGGAGGCGAGAACATTGCAATAAGTATAAGTTCTATTAACTAGGTCAAACAAACAGCTGGTCCAATGACTTCAACTCTAGCCAGAGAAACATTTCAACCTGATTTATACAAAGGCAAAATTTCCACCTTTTTAAAAAAATAATGAAGTTAGTAAAGTTGGATTAGTATTTTCTAGCCTATCCCTGAATTTTATGTCCCTTCTCATTATCAATGCCAGTCTATGTTATATAATGTTTAATCTATATAAAGAGTAAACTAAACCCAAGCCCTTTCCTATCATCTTATATCGGATGTAAATAAATTATTTCAAACTTAGCTCTCAGGAATTTAGCTCTTAGATAGGGTTTACTTGCAGATATTCTGGCTAAATGTTCAAATTTTTCAGCTAGCAGTCTTCTGTTATCTTTTCAAAAAGCTTCTCACTTGCTCTATACCCAAAGCTACATCTTTATGCCAACAAAGTAACCATAACAGCCTTTCTATTATTGGGAGGGCAACCAAGGCTTGGATCTTACATTAAGAGTAGCAACATCGGTACTAAGTGTAACTGCATAGGCACAAAACCAAGACTGATCATTACTTTCTAGTTTCTAGATTTGAATAACAGTAATTCAATTCAGAACATATTACAGCAATGAAATGCTGACTTTGAGTAAAGAAGTTTGCTAGGTTCTAGGTAAGATAAGATATGACATCTGCTTTGCAGTTACAACTTGAGCTAAACAAAGTCCAGGGACTCCTGTGTTCTTTGCCTTGTTATCTTTCCCGTTCAGAATTATTAGATAAGCAACTTCTCTCAGTTTCCCTTAATACTAGCTTTTAATCAAAGAGATGCAGATATTTATCAAATGCCTTTTAAAAACAACCTACATCTATGCCTTCCCTAGTAGTTCCTCAGTATATTTTAAGTAAAGTAGGTGCTCAGACTTTTGTTCTTTTTGGGTAATGAGGTCCATGTCTCCCTATAATCCACTCTGACACTTAGGGCCTTTCCCATCATGCCTCTGTGACCACTGAGCAGAGCCCAAATCACATTTTTGATACAACTTAACTGTCTCAATGACTTCTTGACAAAAATGTTCTCCACAGAGATATTTCTACTGGTGAAACTTTTAAACAACTGATATACTCAAGGAAAAAATGGTTAAATTATAACATATCCATTTAGCCTGGATTATTATACCACTGTTAAGAACAATTTCAAAGATTATTATCTTTGCTATTAAATGTCATTATTGTAACTATTATATTGATATTACAACATAATCTATAATAGAATTATTAGGATTATAACATGGATAAATGCTCAAAAAGCCCAGGACACAAAACTGTAAGTAGGATTCCAATTATGCAACATACATATGCATAACAAAGGAGATATATTAAAATGTATTAAAATGTCCAGTGGGAACACTATTGGACAATTAAGTGTTATCTCAATTAAATCAAAACTCTTTGAGGTGTTTATAATTATCTTCATTTATAGCTGGAGAAACTAAGGTGCCTACAGGTTAAGAAATTTGCCCAGGATGAGAGACCACCTGGGAATACCAGGTGCTGTAGGCTTTGGCCGGGCGTGGTGGCTCACGCCTGTAATCCTAGCACTCCGGGAGGCCGAGGTGGGCGGATCGTTTGAGCTTAGGAGTTTGAGAACAGCCTGAGCAAGAGTGAGATCCCGTCTCTACTGAAAAAATAGAAAGAAATTAATTGGACAATTAAAATTATATAGAGAAAAATTAGCCGGGCATGGTGGCTCATGCCTGTAGTCCCAGCTACTCGGAAGGCTGAGGCAGGAGGATCGCCTGAGCCCAGGAGTTTGAGGTTGCTATGAGCTAGGCTGATGCCATGGCACTCTAGCCAGAGCAACAGAGTGAGACGGAAAGGAGAAAGGAGAAAGGAAAGGAAAAAGGAAAAGGAAAAGGAAAAGGAAAGGAAAAGAAATTTGCCCAGAGTCACAAAGCCAACAAGTGGCCAAATCAGGATATAAGTACCCAAGTCTCTTGGACTCCAAAATCTGAGCACTTTCCTATACATACCAAGGAAAGATTCCATAACAGACACAGGTTTGCAAGTATATCTTGAATTGAGAATTGAACTGAACATGATAAAGGAAGTTTGATGATTTCAGAAGGGCAAGATAAGAAAAGGTAGGACTAAGCATAGTGAGGTCACTAGACAGAAGTTTAAGGCTTAAGACACAGATCTACTGAAGAGCAGGAGAATGGTTTGATGAGAATAGCAGTTATGGAAAATAATCTGAAACTTTAAAGTATTGAGGATGTGAGTCAGGAGGTCAACAAAAGCTGTACAAAAAGCCAAGTATGTGTGATTACAGAATAACCAAGTATTTTTAGGAAAAAGAGGATAAACAAATAAGGAAGGAAGCAAGCAAACAAGAGGTAGCATCAAGAATGGAGAAGAGGCCGGGCACAATGGCTCACGCCTATAATCCTAGCACTCTGGGAGGCCAAGGTGGGAAGATTGCTTGAGCTCAGGAGTTCAAGACCAGCCTCAGCAAGAGCGAGACCCCATCTCTACTAAACACAGAAAAACTAGCTGGGCATTGTGGCACACACTTGTAGTCCTAGCTACTCAGGAGGCTGAGGCAGGAGGATCGCTTGAGCCCAGGAATTGAAGTTGCAGTGAGCTACGATGACACCACTGCACTCTACCTAGGGTGACAAAACTAGACTCTTGTCTCAAAAAAAAAAAAAAAAAGAATGGAGAAGAAACAAAAAACTCTACGTAGTGAAAAAAGTAGCAACTTGGAAATGGAAAAACCTGGGTTAGGGGCGAGGAACCTACGGTCTTAAGGCCACATGTGAACTTCTAGGTCCTTAAGTGCAGCCTTTTGGCTGAATCCAAATTTTACTGGACAAATCCCTTTTATTAATACATTTTTGTTTGTCTTTTATATTTTTGTTTCATTTTTAAAAATGTATTTAAAATACCAAAGAATAAAATAAGTTCCAATGAAATAATCCTCCCAGACTGACCACCACAATTAGAACATTAGTAAGCCATAAGGGCTAAATTGACGGCTGCCATGTTCATGATTTAGTCTTAATTTCCCCCATCTGACTGGGCCACTACCACACAAGGCTGGTTGGCGAGAATTTATGAGGGTCGAGTATGCCAGTCTGTTATCAGCTTTTGACAATGGTGCACTGTGTTTCTATTTGAAGTAGAATTTGTGAATAGTTGCACAGCTTGACAGTATTTTTTAATTCTGCCCGATTAACAGCCATGATGTGAAAGAAAACCAAGAGAATGCTGAAGGAAGAAAACATTTTTCAATGAGGATTGGGAATTGCAATATTATCTTGTTTCTGCTAAAGATACGATAATTTGCTTGTTTTGTGATGCTGCAATATCAACACTAAAGAAATTCAATGCACATCAGCATTATAACACTCATAGAACCACACATATTTTAAATTAGAGGGAGAGGCACCAAAGTTTGTACTGCAGAAATTAAAAGATGAAAAGCAAAAGCAAAGACAATTCTTTCAAACAGCAATAAGACCTGGAAATAATGCCACTGAAGCAACTTATAAGGTAGCTTATATACTCAGGAAAAAACGGAAGCCATTCAGTGATGTAGAAACTGCGAAAGAATGCACTATCAAAGTTATAGGATGCTTAGACCACGAAAACCTTTCAAAGTACAAACTCTTGCCTCTTTGAAGGAGAACCATAACTTATCAGCAACATGAATTAGCCTTCGACTTAAACAATTTCATGTAATACTTCAAAAGGAAAGTATGTATTATTCAATCGCTTTGGATGAATCAACTGATACTACTGACTCGGCACAGGTTTTATATACTTCATTCAGGTCATAAGAGAAGATTTTCTTTGCTACGAAGAGTTACTCGTTTTGGGCACTCTTGAAAACAGAACATGGGGAATAGATATCTTTAACAACTTTCAAGATAAATGTAGTGAAGTTGGACTGAATTTGGTAAATTTAGTGAATGTATGTACAGATAGTGAACCTTCTATGACAGGAAAACGTGAAGGGTTTATTGCATAGATTTCAAAAAAGTATTAACAGATCCAGATGCTCTCACTTCTTTTCATTGTATCTTGCATCAGCAAAAACACCTCTGTGCTAAAGCTACTATTTTCAGTGACATTTCACAACAAGTTATAAGTATTGTTAACTATACTCATGCAAATTCAACAAGGCATTGTCAAGTTTTGTAAAATGCTAAAGTTGAATGATGAGGTACTCAGTGTGGATTTGTCATATCATTCTTAAAGTGTGTTGGATATTGTAGGGACAGGAGTTAGCCAAAATTTTATCTCTGAGAGACTAGATTGTTAAATTTTATGAGGAATGAGAATCAGCAATGTGAATTATTGAAAAAAGATTTCTATAGAAAAGCAGCATTTCTGTGTGATATGCCAAATCAAAACGAGTATTTCTTTGCAAGGTAAAACTAAGTCTGTCTATACATGATATGTGGCAAAAAATCCAAACATTTTGAAAAAAGCTATCTTTTATCAAAACACTTCTTCTTCAAAAGGAAATTTCAGATGAACATTTTCCCCAATTAGCAAAGGTCACTGATGAGCAGGATGATAGATGCAAATCATTGAGAGAATACGCAGCTATTATAAACCTATTAATTGGAGAATAAACGAAAGGTTCACTGACTTTGAGAATCATGACATCACACTCAAATTAGCATTTCAACCTCACCTGCCGTGTTTCCCCAAAAATAAGACAGGGTCTTATATTTATTTTTCCTCAAGAAGACACCCTAGGGCTTATTTTCAGGGGATATGTTATTTTTCTTAAGTACAGTACAACCACCTACATTTATTCAAATATAGTTAAGTCATCTTCTTCTGGATCATCATCATAACTCTCCAAACCCCGAATTCCACCCTGAATTTCTTGCGACTCTATTTCCTTTAGAACCATTGGCCCCAATCTCTCCTATCGAGCAATAGAGCTCTCATGGGGCAGATGAGTAGGGCTGCTCAGCTTTACTGCTCCCTGAAGAAATGTGTAGCCACACCCATCACTAGGTCTTATTTTCAGAGTAGGGCTTCTATTGCGCAAATGCTTAGAAATCCTGCTAGTGCTTATTTTATGGGTAGGTCTTATTTTGGGGGAAACACGGTAGTTGATATCACCAAGGTATCTAAAGAATTACAGATGGAAATGACTGAGCTCTCAGCAGATGACATTTTAATGTCATTGTTTGCACCTGTAATCCCAGCACTCTTGGGAGGCCAAGGCGGGAGGATCGCTCGAGGTCAGGAGTTCGAGACCAGTCTGAGCAAGAGCGAGACCCCATATCTACTAAAAAACATAGAAAGAAATTATCCAGACAACTAAAATCAATATATGAAAAATAAGCCAAGCATGGTGGCACATGCCTATAGTCCCAGCTACTCAGGAGGCTGAGGCAGAAGGATTGCTTGAGCCCAGGAGTTTGAGGTTGCCGTGAGCTGGGCTGATGCCACGGCACTCTAGCCCGGGCAACAGAGCAAGACTCTGTCTCAAAAAATATATAAATAAATAAAATCATTGTTTCAAGCTAAGAAAAATCCAACTGAAATATGGAAAAAAGCAGAATACCCACACCTTCGGCAACATGCCCGAAAAATGCTTTCTTGCTTTTAAACCACTTACTGCTGCAAATCTACATTCTCCTATCAAACCCAAATCAAGACGCCCTTAACCTCACAAATGACTGATATCCATCTAAAGGATCAACTGAAACTGTGGACCTCCATACTGCAACCAAATATTCAAATGTCTTCCAACAAAAACAGACTCAACACAGTCATTAAAAGGTTAATTTTAAAATTAATTGCTTTCATTTTTTGAAATTATAAAGCACATAGTAGTTAGATTTTTACAAAATAATGTACATTTTTAAGTATATCTAATTGAAGTTTCTTGAATGTGGCCTTATTTGATTACAGCTAAATTAATGTGGCCTTCCAACATGAAAAGTTTCCCACTGCCTGATCTAGGTTCTGTTAACTTTGAGAAGGACAGCTCTCTACATCAGTTCTATCTTGGATCTATTACATTCTTACTCAGATTGCCATTTTTATTCCATCTCGGATAGAACTTTAGTAAGCTCTTTCTCCATTTATTGCCCTCTTTCATTTCTGTTATTATTGGTTCTACATCTATTTTAAACTTCAGAAGACACTAGAATTGTTAGTTTTCACAGTCAATATTCATTAAATTAAGCCATAATTTTATTTCATCCACTGTTCTTCATTCCTTCTACCAGCTTGTCTGGCATTCCCCTCCCCCACATACCCCCAAAGTTTTGTTGTGTTTTGTACTTCTTTTAACGTAGATCTACAGGTGACAGACCCCCTTTGGTTTTTGTTTGCATGAAAATGTCTTCTCTTCTTTATTTCTGAAGAATATTTTCCTTATGTTTACATTATAATCTGACAATTACTGTTTTTCTGCTCTTTTAAAGATGTCCTCCAACTGCTTTCTGGATCTCATTGTTTCTGTTGAACAATCAGTTGTCTGTCTTATCATTGCTTCTTTGAATGAAATGTTTCCTTTGCTCTGAACACTAGTTTTCAGCAGCTTTATCATGATTGTTCTCTGTGCTTCCACAGAGTCAGTTTTACTCTTATAAGCCCTGGTGTGGATTTCTCTGTATTTCATGTTTTGGTGATATACCTACAGAAATTACCCAAATTTAATCACAATGAGAAAAAAGAATGGAAAATAAAGAACAGAGTATCCAAAGGCAGTCAAACAAAAAGTCTTACATATGTGTAACTGTAATATCAGAAGGATAATAGGAAAAAAAATGAGGCAGAAGTAGTATTCAAAGAAATCATTGCTGAAAATTTTCCATAATTAATAACACACACCAAATCCCAGTCCAAGAAGCTCAGAGAAAATGAAGCCAGATAAATACTAAACACACAGACACAGCATATCCTATTTAACAGCTGAAAACCTAGGATAAAGATAAAATCCTGAAGACTGCAATAGGAAAAAAAGACATGCTGAAGCATAAGCTAAGAATTACAGCAGACTTCTCATGGGAAAGTATGAAAGCTGGAAGACAATAGAATAACATATTTAACGAGTTGAAAAACAAAAACAAAACAAAACAAAACAAAAAACAAACCAAACAAAAACCCAGCCAACTCGTAATTCTATACTCAGAGAAAACATATCCTAAAAATGATGGTGCTTACTTTGGCAGCACATATACTAAAATTGGACCAATACAGAGAAGATTAGCATGGCCCCTGCCTAAGAATGACATGCAAATTCATAAAACATTCTATATTTTTTATTTAAAAAAGAAAAATTAGGGATAAAGACCTTCTCAAGCAAAAAAAGAAAAGTAAAAAAATGTAT
The DNA here is from genome assembly GCA_008086735.1 of Cheirogaleus medius. Taxonomy (NCBI): domain Eukaryota; kingdom Metazoa; phylum Chordata; class Mammalia; order Primates; family Cheirogaleidae; genus Cheirogaleus; species Cheirogaleus medius. The sequence continues at coordinate 6,263,051 of VBSM01000361.1, read as the reverse complement.
TGCCAGCAGAACCACATGACAAAAAATGTTAAAGGAAGTTCTACCACACATAAGGAATTTGATACCAGATGGAACCTTAGATCTACACATAGAAAGGAAGAGCACCAAATACAGAATAAGGTAAATATAAGCTTCATATTTTCCTTATATGTATTTGCTCTAAAAGATAGGTATCAGCTTAAAACAAAAATAGTAACAATGTTTTATGTGTTTATAGCATATATAAAGATAAAATATATGACAATAATTTACACTCATACTGGAAAAGCATGAGGATTTCTGTTACTCCACATCCTTATCAATACTTCATACTCTCTCTGTATTTCTCTGATGACCTAAAAATTGTAAGTTATTTTTCATATTATTTACTGACCAGTTGAACATCTATCCTTGTGTAAAGTGGCCCAAGTTTTGCTTGTTTACCTATAAGGTTTTTTTTTTGTTTTTTTTGGTAGGGGGAATGTGTCTTCTTTTTAATTAATCTGTTGGCATTCTTTATATATTCTAGATATGAGTTCTTATTTTAGTTCTTTCCAGAGAGATCATACCAACCACAACCATAAATGCTGTGCTGTTTCACTGGTATCAGAAAGCTCCAAACGAATACTTTAAGAGTAAGCTAGGAACTCACAAAGATGACATTTTATTACTATTACCATTATTTTTTAAATGTTTTGCTTGTTGGTATTTGGTAACACAGATACTGAAATTGTAGCAATAAAGTCAAAATGAAAAACTTAAATCAGAATAGCTACCTTTCCTGAGATCCAGAGGCTGAAATTTCATAAAATCAATTTACCCTAGGCACTCTGAGATCAGCAGTCAGAAAGAAAGTCACCTATCGGTAATAGTTTGTGAATATATTTTAATGGAGATATTTCAATAGTTTTAAATGCTGTACTGTTGATAGTACTCTCAGCGGAGCAAGATGGCGGACGAGAAACACCGCCAGACAGAGCGTCTCTGCAGAAAAGAAAGCTTCTAGAAGTTATTAGAAGAAAGAAGCAAGCAAACAACCATACATCGGACGGGGGTCGGAAGGAGGAGTGCCGGAGACTACGGGAGACTCCACGGGAGGAGGTTGCGGAGGAGAACTGGAAGGAGAAACCTCTGGAGCGAGCAGTCTGGAGACCAGCGGCAAGGGTAGGTGGAGCGGTTAACTTCCCCCTCCCTTGCACCTTGGACTGTTGGTGGGCTCCCCAGCGGTTGGAGACACTTGCGGACACCAGTCCAAAGACGGCCGCCGCCACTGAGCGGTGAGCCTGTAGCGGACATGGCACCAGGTTCCCAACTCCCTCGGGGCCCCTCCCTGCGCACAGACCCAACCGCACGGCAGGTGCCATACTGCTGCACTCTCCCCTCCCCCGTCCCTACCACAGCTGCCAAGAGAGACAATATA
>VBSM01000361.1:6248678-6259168 GCA_008086735.1 Cheirogaleus medius | reverse complement strand
GAAAGAAAGTAAACTAGCTAATATGCAGGCAGGAACTAAAACTAAATTTGTTTCCCCTATAGTGTGCCCACAACTTGAGGGAGATATCTAGTATTAAACTGCACACACATACACACACACACACAAAATTAGGTTATTTTATTAAAATGTAAAAAGCCATGTAACACAAGAAATACTAAAATAATACAAGTAATAAATGCTAACAGAATCCACAATGTGATTCAGAACTTCAAAGTTGAATAAGCATGCTCCAAGACCTTACATAGTTACCAAGCATTTCCCGATGTCTCCTGTGAGTAGACAAAGCCTCCAATCACAATACTAAAACAGGCGGCAAAAGAAGTAGCAGTCCCAGGACTTGGAACTGGAGAATCAGGATTCATAAAGAAAATCCATGAAACAAAGTTTAAAGTATAAAATGATCCAGTATAAATGGGATAGGTGAATATTTAGGGAATGGAGAGATTAAGAAGTTTCCTTGAAGGTGGGTTTTAAAATGGATTGGAAAATGATCTGTCAATAATTTATAATTTAAGTAATAGGTTCCTTTTGTAATAGCTTTATTGAGATACTGTTCACATACTATAAAGATCACCCATCTAAAGAGTACAATTCAATGGTTCAATGGTTTTAAGCACAGTATTATAATATATTCACAAAGTTGTGCAACCATCACCAAAACCAATTTTAGAACATTTTCATCACCCCAAAAAGAAACCCTGTACCCTTCAGCAGCAATCTCCTCATTCCCCTCCAACCTTCTGGCCAACTCCCACCCCATCCCTGGTCAAGCACCATTCTACTTTCTGTCCCTATTCTGGACATTTCATATAAATGAAATCATACAATATAAGGTCTTTTGTGACTGGTTTATTTCACATAGCATAATATTTTCAAAGTTCATCCATGTTGTAGCATCTTATCAGTACTTCATTCCTTTTATGGATGAGTAACATTCCTTGTATGGATGAGATTGGCTAAAGATGAGTAAGCAAGTTATCTGTCAGACTAATCTGCTGTTTAAACACTAATGTTCTGTAGTCATAAATACCACTAATTCAGCATAACTAAATATCTCATAAGAATAAAATAGAAAAGAATGAGTTCACAAGATGCAATATTTTCATGTATACTTTTTGTAGTAATCTGACCCCAGTGTTAATTCAAGTTTCAAAAAAATAAATAAAAGCACTCAGAGAAATTCTCTTCCTTATTTGATGTACATGACATACCATTTTCCTTCCTTAACTTGGATATTTTGCCTACTAAAAGAGGAATGAAAACAAATCACTTCTGTGGTGAAAGCACCATAAGGAATTATGAAAAGTGTATTAATATGAACAAAAAAAGACCTTTGTCTCTCCTTAGTAATGTCCCCTCATAAAAGTATGTGACTTGTGAATTCCTGGAGAGAAAAATGGTTTTATAATGCTGTCATTTTTATAGCAACTCTATTAACCCTTCAGTTAGAAAATGGAAACTTACTGCTAAAATAAAAGAATGCAATGAATGGGTCCAATATTAAAATCTATTAAACATGTGAAATCTGAGAAGAGGATCTCTCAGAATGATCACATGACATGTGAATATACACCAAATATACTGAAAGATTCAACCAAAATAAAATAAAAATACATATGTAATTTGTATAGAGGTGAAATTCACATAAAATAAAGTTAACCATTTTAAAGTGAACAACTAAATGGCTTTTAGTGCATTTAAAATGTTGTGTGACCACTGTCTCTTTCTAGATCCAAAAAAATTTCATCACCCTAAAAGGAAACGCCATACCCATTAAGCAACTGCTTCCTATTCCCCCTCCCCACAGCCCCTGGTAACCACACCAGTATGAGTCAGTCTTTATAGATTTACCTATTCTGTATTTCATACAAGTGAAATCATTTAATATGTGACCACTTGTGTCTGGCTTCTTTCACTTAGCATAAATGTTTTTGAGGTTCATCATCCACAGTGTAGAATGCATCTTCATGTCATTTCTTTCTATGGCTGGATAATATTCCATTGCATGGATATACCACAATTTGTTTAATCATTCATCCAATGATAGATATATGGGCTGCTGCCACCTTTTGGCTATTGTGCATAGTGCTGCTACAAACATGTATGTATATGTACTTGTTTATGTATCTGTTTTCAATTCTTTTCAATATGAATTGCACGGTTGAATCATATATTTTTGCAGAAAAGAATACTGAACCCAGAGATTTCTACACTTAGCCAATATTATTAATCTGCTTTAAAAAAATTCAGAGACAGGGCTTCACTGTGCTACCTAGGCTAGAGTTGTAGTGGCTATTCACAGGTGAGACTTTAGCGTAACACAGCCTCAAACTCCTGGGCTCAAGTGATCCTCCTGGATCGGTTTTCTGAGTAGCTGGGACTACAGGTGCACACTATCATGCAGAACCTACTTTTTAAAATTGGCTTTCTTCCTATTGATAATAATGAAGTAATTTAAACAGTGACAAAAAATATTAGAAATCAAATTGAGTACAGAAATGGAAATACCACTTTAATTACTCAAAATCTTTTTAAAAGCTAATTTTTCTTGAATCATTCCTGATTTTTCCAGACAAGTAAATGACATTTTTCTTGTGGGTGTATAAAACTGCTCTTACATGTGGATATTTTCCTCTTGCCAAATTAAATGTTTCCTCCCTGCCTATGCCAAAAAGTCAGATTATAGGCAGTTTAGAGGCAGCACATTCTGGACTCTAAAATTTTCAAATCTTAACTATTTTAAATTGACAAATAAAAATTACATATATATATTTTTGTGTACAACATGCTGTTTTGAAATAAATACACATTGTGGAATGGCTAAATCAAGCTAATTAACATATGCATTACTTTACATATCTTTTTTTCTCTCAAATCTTTTTAAAATGCGAAAACTTCTATGTTGGTTTTGAGGGTATTTTTTTGTTTTGTTTTGTTTTTGAAACAGGTCTCATTCTGTCACCTGGGCTAGAGTGCAATGGCATCATCGTTGCTCACTGCAGCCTTGAATGGCTGGGCTCGGGAAATCCTCTGCCTCAGCCTCTGGGTTGCTGAGGCTATACAGGCACACGACACCATGCCCAGCTAAATTTTTTGTTTTGTAGAGACCGGGTCTCACTCTTGCTCAGGCTGGTCTCGAACTCCTGGCCTCAAACAATCCTTCCTCCTTGGCCTTTCAAAGTGCTAGAACTACAGGTATGAGCTGCTGAGCCAGCCTATGTCATTATTAAAATGTCTTAATAAATGTTAGCAATAATACCTCAAGCAGACCAACTATGTTCAATGGAAAGGAGAATGTCTACTTTAAAATACATTTTATACACACACAGCTTCTTCTCCAGAGGTTTTTTGAATAAAAAACCTATCATAAAAATTAAACCTTCCTTTATTCAGTGTCTGGCTAGCTTGCCCCTGAAAGCCCGTTCTATACTTATAAATTCATGACTAGAACTTGTTGAAGGGCATTACTGGCTGGGTGCGGTGACACGCCTTTAATCTTAGCACTCAGGGAGGCCGAGGCAGGAGTATTGCTTGAGCTCAGGAGTTCGAGACCAGTCTCACCAAGAGTGAGACTCCGTCTCTACCAAAAATAGAAAAAAAGTTAGCTGGACAACTAAAAATAGAAAAAATTATCCGGGTATGGTGGTGAGTGCCTGCAGTCCCAGCTACTCAGGAGGCTGAGGCAGGAGGATCACCTGAGCCCAGGAGTTTGAGGTTGCTGTGAGCTAGGGTGATGCCACGGCACTCTAGCCTAGGTGACAGAGTGAGAAACTGTCTCAAAAAAAAAAAAAAAGAAAGAAAGAAAGAAAGAAAGGTATTACCAACATTTTCTCCTAGTAAATCACAAGCTGAGGAATTCACAAAGGATAGTGCATTCTAGTAGCAAATTTGGTTTTATAATACTTATTTGCAAAGAATATGCAAATTCTTCGTCCTTAAAGCCAATCACCCCCAACACACATACTTCCTCCCTAAGTTTACATGAGAAAAAATAAAGCCAACAAAAGTAAGAGGCATCAAGACAGTTAGTGGCAGAACTATACCATAATCTGCCAGTCTGAGGCTGTTAAAATCAAGTTGTCTCACGCCTGTACTCCTAGCACTTTGGGAGGCTGAGGGGGGAGGATCAATCACAGACCAGCTTGAGCAACACAGCAAGGCCCCATCTCTACAAAAAATAGAAAAATTCGCCCAGCATGGTGACACACGACTGTAGCCCCACCTACTCAGGAGGCTGAGGCAGGAAGATTGATTGAGTCCAGGAGTTTGATGTTGCAGTGAGCTACGATCATGCTAATGCCCTCATGCCTGGACAACAAAGCGAGACACTGTGTCCAAAAAACAAACAAACAAAAATACTTAAGTTGTGCTGTGCCCTGTAAAATCAAAAGAATGATAACCCAAAAGTCAAGTACATATTACAAATTAGTAAGAACTATACATTTTACCTATCTACTTTTAGATAAATTCTGACCAAATGGCAAAGGGACAGAAAAGAACACTGGCTAGGCCAGGCGTGGTGGCTCACGCCTGTAATCCTAGCACTCTGGGAGGTCGAGGTGGGCAGATCGCTCAAGGTCAGGAGTTCGAAACCAGAGCGAGACCCCATCTCCACTAATAATTGAAAGAAATTAATCGGCCAACTAAAAATATATAGAAAAAATTAGCCGGGCATGGTGGCGCATGCCTGTAGTCCCAGCTACTCGGGAGGCTGAGGCAGAAGGATCACTCTAGCCCAGGAGTTTGAGGTTGCTGTGAGCTAGGCTGACGTCACGGCACTCTAGCCCAGGGAACAGAGTGAGACTCTGTCTCAAAAAAGAAAAAAAAAAAAAGAAAAGAACACTGGCTAAAGGTTTTGGACTCAAACAAAATCAAAATCTGAATCCCGTTAATACTTAGGAGCTATATGACCTGAGCAAGTCACATTAAAATTCTCTGGGCCTATTTCCTCATTTGAAAAACTAAATGTGGGCAAGGGGAGGAGGAAAAGGTTGTTTTAGAATTCGAGAACTTTATAACTTAGTATAGTGCCTGAACACAATAAACTCTTAATAAACGGTAACTGTTGTTATTAAAAGACCAGCAAAGAGTTGACTTATTTCTCTTGCAGCGATTAGGTAGAAATCATTGCATTTATAAATAGCATCTCCAGAAGAAGCAGAAACAGCACCAGACAATGTGGCATTGCAATGACATTAAAATTATGATCAAACTTCCTGTTGGTGAAATAAAACACATTCCCTCCCCTCCCTCCCTTCCTCCTTTCCTCCCTCCCTTCCTCCTTTCCTCCCTCCCTTCCTCCCTTCTTTCCTTCCTTCCTACTTTGGACAACAGAAAAAGTATAATAGATGCTGATTTGAGAAAAGCAAGCTATGGTTTAAAGCAGAACTTCTCAAACGTTAATGTGCATTCAGATAACTTGGGGGTCTTATTCAAATACAGATCCTGATTTAGTATTTGGTAGCTCTGGTGCAGGGCCTAAGATTCTGCATTTCTAACAGGCTCCCAGGTGATGAAGAGCACATTTTAAACAGCAAGAGTTTACAGGATACCACATTCAAAAAAATAGAAAAATAAAAATTTAATTTTAATTTTGGTCCTGATTCTGGACTTAATTTCCAAATCACAGGATTAGATTGGTGCTGGATACCATTGTAAGTCTGCTATGATATATAAACCTATATTTAAGTATTGATAGTTTCTTAAATACTCATCTAAGCCATTCTTTCTCTATCAGGGCACTATTTCACACAACGGTGCTGGTGCCATTCTCCCTGTCTCACATGAAAGGTCTCAGAAAACAGAGGCACTTGTGGTTGAACGAGAAAAGGAGGGACTATCTGGGGCAGCCCTGTCAAGTTAGAAAATCTAAGGTTTTAACAGTAACCCTGCTCAATTTTACCTTCCATGATGTATGATATGGGTGAAGAGGAAAGGTATTAATTCTACCATCACTAATTTTCCACCCACATCAGACACCTACCCCAAGAGGAGGAATTATGGTACCACAACTTATTCAGTGACAGGGAAAAAGAAAACTACATTGTGAGCAGGAAGATACAAGTGAAGGCCTTCAATGTTATATAAAAAGTGTGTTTTTTTTCTAACCCTTCCTCCTTCCAAGTTCTACTTTACTTTCACTAGTCAATGAAAAATTCTAGTCCTCAGGGATATATTATAATTGAAATTTAAAGCTTCTTTGGTTTTATCAAGGGGAAAAAAGCTAGGGAATCACTAATTCATATAAAGAAGATAAGCATATAGCTATGAACAGCACAGTCCTTCCTTCTTCCCTGCTACTTTTCTCACCTCTACCTTTTAAATAGGGCACCGTAGGAGACTTAACACTCACTGGCTTTCATAGACAAATCATTAATCTTCTCCACATTAATTATCAGAGCAACTAGGATAATGTTTGCTCTAACCTAACAGATTTTTGTTTCAAAATCAATTGTAAAACTCAGCAGGGTGCCATATACAACTTTAATGAGAGCTTCTTACCTAAGATTCCTCTGATAAGTGCTTGTTCTGAATTGTTAAATTTTACTAGTTGGAGGTTGTTGAATGAAGAAATGAAAAGGTTAATCAAGAAACAATTTTAAAATTCACTTCCTTTCATATCTTTTCTATTCATACAAGTATAAAAGACTAATAACTAATAAATTTGACCCAACTGATAGGAGAATTTATGTTTACCTTGTGATATCTAAGCCAGTTCTACATAACTCCTTTATATACCACTTTATGTCATATCCCATGGCTCCATACAATTAATGCAGAGCAAGAGAGTAGCTCTGTAAACTGGCTGACAGCTGTTTAATGGGAGAGGTGGAAAGTAGTGGACATATCCTGGCAGCGTGCTTAATGGATACACAAACACCACAGTCATCAGCCTGAAGTGATTCTGGCAGAAAATTAACTTAGAGATACAAAACTCATTTGGTGAGAAGATCCACAGCAATCTGGACAATATCAGACTGCGTAATGGGGAAAGGAGCAAAATAAGAAGATGCATTTTCTAAATTTCCCTTTAAGGAGGAAGAATTTTAAAAAATTTTATTCACATGCCACTGTGTAGCTTTGTTGTCTTAACATATAAGCCAGCAGTTGCCTCCTCTTTGGAAAGCAAATGCTACCATTTAATTATAAATGATGCAATGGATAGTTATGTCAGAGACTTGTTTGTTAATACCAAAGTGTCACTAAAGCACAGATTTTTATGAGATAATTTGGAACATGTTTTTTATCATAAACTGATTTTACTTTTTAAATTGTTTTCCCCGTCACTGTGACATTGAGGTCAAAGGAAGGAAGAAGGAAGAGAACTAATGTATGGTGCATTATTAATTATGACATTCTGCTATAAGAATATAATCAATATATACATTATCTTCCAATTTTCCTAACTACACTGGAGGCAGGTATAATTACCCTCATTTTACATATGAGAAAACAGAGCCTTAGATACATTAATCTGTCCATCTCACACAGCAGTTAGGTAGCAAAACTATGATCTGGTAATGTGTCTGGATCATAGAGTCTGGACATACAGTCGATGCTATACAGGCCATCCTACAATTAAATAGCAGAGGCATTATGAGAAACCCAAAATGGTGTTTTGATATTAACATTTGAGATGTCTTTTATCAACAAAGATAAGCCTACTTAAACATAAAAAGCAAAATCAAAAAAAGGATTCAAAGAAAACATCAAGTTTTCTTTTTATATAATTTCAGAGAAGGGACAGCTTTTCAATCTGACACAAAACCCAGAAGCCATAAAAGTACAGACTAATATATTTGACTACATAAAAATAAAAACTTTCTATATTTCAGCGCATATCATAAATGATCAAATGACAAATACTTGGAGGAAATATTTGTAACACGGTATAGAAAATGGACTCATTTCCTTAATATGGAAGGGTTCCCACTAATAAAAGAGAAAAGGACCCAAAGCTTAATAGAAAAATAGACAAAGGACATAAACAAACAATTCACAGAAATCTCAACTATTCTTTTTAAGTGTGTGAAAAAACGTTCAACCTGAGGAGATACAAAAATTAAAGCAAAATAAAGTACCACTTTAAAAATCTATTAGATCAGCAAAGATCAAAAAGTTTGTTCTCTGCTGCCAAGAGAATGGACTCTCAAATACCACTAGTAGGAGTATAAATTGTGCAACTTCTGTAGGGAGCAATTTGGCAGTATCAAAATTAAAAGTGCACATGCTCTTGGACTCATCAATTCTATGTCTACAAGTTCCTCTTACAGATATAATCTTGGATGTACAAAGTGCCCTATGTGTACAGATAATAACTATAAAGTCGTTTTAGTAAAAATCTAGGGGGGGAAATCTAAATATCCAAAAACAGAGAACTGGCTCAATAAATAGTATAATATAATGTAAAACTATGAAGTCATTAAAAAAATGAGTCAACTTCAACTTTATTTATACTGATAATGAAACGACCTCCATGATATTCTAAGTGGAAAGAAAAACATACAACATAATATGTAAATATGAAAACCAAAATGAGTGTACATATGGGGTAGCAAACTGTGGATGAGGATCAAGAGAGAGATTTACCATATACCCTTTCATACCTTTTTAAAAATTTTGCAGAATGTCAAAAACTAAGTAAGTTTTTACATTAAAAAAATTTAAGAATTACATGCTTTGAAAAGATAGTAAAAAAAGAAAAACATTACTTGAGATAGCTTTATTGTAACTACTTAAGATGTATTACAAGATAAAATAGTTTAAAGTTCTTTGTATTTCATTTCAAAATGCAAACTTAACTGAAATTTTTTTTATTACTATGAGAAGACATGAAAGAAATATGTAATGTCAGCAGATCCCTTTTATAACAAAGATTATGAATGACAAAGCTAATGACAATATTATAGACTTATATTGTCTTTTAATTATTTAGGAGTCAGGTTATAGGTGACATTACCTGACCCTTATTTTGAAAGCCACATATAAACATGCTAAATTCATATTATACTGGCTTCTCCGCTGTGATAGTGTAATGTCATCTAATCCACCAACAACCGCAAAAGGAGGCTGACCCTCTAAGTCTGCAAAAAGGAACAGAGGGGGTTGGGGTAATTATAAGTAGTTTTCTGGGAAACTAGGAAAAGCACACTTTTGAGAATAAAGGGATAGAGGCTTGGAGGGAGGGGACAAAACCCAAAACTAGAGATCTAAGAATTGTAACATGAATTTTTTGTGGTTTGAGAAAATAAAGTTAATACCCATTTCCATCATACAAACAGGTCCATATCTTTAGCTAGGAAGGTAAAATATGAAGAGATAGAAATATACATCTAGAAATATACAGTTCCTTTTTTTTAAAAAGAAGAGGGTTTCCCCCTCCAGTGAGTCACAAATAAATACCAGTTAGTTCTCTCCTCTAGTCCAACTTTTCAAGTATCAAATATAGAAATTCTAAAAATCTGAGAACACTGTTTACAGTTTAGTATTCATAAAATGAAGACAGGCTCTGCTAAAGTGCCTTCAATGAACAGTGGTTTAGTGGAACTAAGCAGATCAAGCTTTCAGACTTTATTTTAAAAACACTGAGCTACCTCAGGAATGCATGGCTCACTGGGCACACTAATAACTAGCTTCAAATACCAGTTGAAGTCATCGTGGAATGGAAAGGCGATGCTTCTAACTGAATGCCAAACAGTCTCTGCCCAGACCTCCCTGCATAGGTTCTTCCTCATGTGTTTTATCCCAAAGCCTCCTGCCCCTCCATAAGTTGTGCATTATCTTCTGGATTGGTGTTTCTAGACACGACCAATTCACTGGCAGATGCTGAAAGAGGAAGCAGTTCCATTTCTACCACACAGTTGGGCTCAAAATACTATTCCCTCACTCCCGTTAGCTGTGGGCACCCGGCAAACATTTACAACTCTAAAATGCCTGTAATCCTTTGACTGGGAAGGACTTTCAAAATAAAATTTCCTCAGTTATCAGTACAATCCCCCACCTCCCAATTTGATGTATTTGGCCTAAAGACAAACAATGCCAGGTTAGAAAAGAGAAATTCAAGACATTAGGGGAGGGCAGGTAACCTCTACCTGCTTCCCTCTTTGACACACAGTTAAGGAAGGGCACTGTGGCTATCTGAGTCTGGCTTATAAATACAATGTTTCCAGACATCTCTAAAGCCAGCTCTCAAAGAACAGTTTTAAAAGTACATTAATAGTAATCCTGTTTTGAAAATCAAGAAAAGGATCACCAAAACTATTACCTTCACAAAAAGGATTTTTTTTTCAGTCCATGAAACATTTCATATGTTGTACCTACATCTGTCTTTATATATCTACACCAGTTATTTATAATTTTCACTAGACAAATATATGAAGAATGAGGATTTTTAGTTACTGCAAAATTATAAGTAACTGACCTATTTTTTTTTTCTTTCAGGGTTCATTTTATTTTTTTTTCCTTTTATC
>VBSM01000361.1:6204288-6248578 GCA_008086735.1 Cheirogaleus medius | reverse complement strand
TATTAGACCTTTATCAGAAGTGTAGAGAGCAAATATTTTCTCCTATTCTGTGGAGACTACTTTTCCAAATATAACCTAGGACGACACCAACACTCACACCCTCCTTCGACTTGCGTAACTGACCTATTTTTAAAAGACAATTTTCCTTTTAAAAATCAAAGTTACTCAAGAGGAGGGCACGATAACAAAGTTAACCTCAATAATCTTTCATAATTAAGTTTGCAGGTAGAACCCAGTACAGAATATAACTAATGTACTCTCCATACCATAGATTTGCATTTTATAAATTTTTAATTATACCAGTCACAGAAAACAAGCAATACTGTACATATAACATATTGTCCCTACATCACCATTCCTCTCTACTGAAGGATGGCTCCTTAAAACAAGAATGATTTAATCTAGGTAGTTAAGGCTGAGAAGGTATCCTATATTGAGTGCTTACTATTTGTGACATACTTTTCTTTTCAATCTCACAATCCACCCCTAGGAGGTAACTTTGATTATTATTTCACAGATGAGCATACTAAAAAGCCCAAAGTTAGACAGCTAACAAGTGGATAAACTGAAATTTTAATCCAGGTATATTTGACTCCAAAACCTAAGTTCTGAACTGCGGCCTTAGGTTGCAGGAATACATGCAAGAGATGGTTTGCTATTCTACATTACTAGAGATAATTGAATTTGTGGTCCCTTATAAACATACTATCCTAAATGTATTTAAATCACATATTTTATAAATGTATGGAAAGTTACAAAGAATTACATGATAACTGCACCCACGAGCTAGTTTTGTCTAATCTTAACATTTCACTATATTTGCTTCAGAGTTTTAACATGAAGAAAATACTGCAGGCCAAGCTGAAGTTCTGCATCCTCTCCCCAATCCCATTCCATTCTCTCTTTCCCAGAGGTAACCACTATCCTAAATTTGGTTCAGGATTTGCATTCCAATGCACATTTTTATGCTATTTCTACAAATAAGCTTCCACAAATAGTATGATTTTGCATGTTTCTAAACCTGATATAATGGCATTATACATATACAACATTCGGAAACTTGTTTTTTTAACTTATCCATGTTTCTGAAATGTATACCTTGCTGACACAGGTGCATGGTGTTCTAGTGTAAGAATTAAACACAATTAATCTATTCACCTGTTGCTGGACAGTTGGCTTGTTTCTAATTTTTCCACTAATACAAACACTGCTACAATGAATATCTTATACCTGTTATACCTGTTTCCTCTGCACAAGCATTTCTTAGAAGCAAATGCCAGGCCAAAAGGAATGCTACCTTTATCAAATACTGTCAAACTGCTCATGAAGGTAGCATTCAACTCATACTCCCACTAAGAACAGAGCACACATCCCCACTAACATTTGGTATTGCCAGACATTTTAATTTTTGCCAATATGATGGTGTGAAATTATCGCATTTTTGTTTTAATTTGCATTTCCCTCATTAGTAATGAAACCAACCATGTTTTCATAATTACTAGCCACAATCTTTTAAAAAGAAACAACAACAGCACAGTTAACTAATTAAGCATCAAGGACACAGATGTAATATAAAATGGATGTAATATAAAAGTTTTTCCTAAAGATAAATATTCAATGTTAAATTCTGGAATATAAGAGACAGTAAAATATATATATATCCCCTCTCCCTGTAGACCTTAAATAAAGTATAAGTTTACATCTATTAGTTTTGGTTTAGTCATCATATTGGTAAAAAGTAGTTGGTAAAATTAAATAATCAAAAGTACCACTTTCCAACTAAAAATGTAATCTAAAATATAGTCCAATCCTTCTATAGGAAAACCATATAACTTGATGTAGAAATAAATGAAAGAAACAAAAAACATGCACAAAAATAAGCAAATTACTTTGGGTTTCAAAAACCTCAATAATTATTTTCTGAATTTACAGAATTGTATCTGCATCACTTTTAAGTATCTTAGAAGAAGCAGTATTTTGTACCTGTGAAGCAGAAAGAAAAAGAGATAGAAAGAAGAAAGAGACAGAAATAGAAGTGGGTTGATGCTTAACTAGACACCATTTTCCCTTTATCCTTCAGATTAAAAAGGAAATGACTCCTACCTTTAGAAAATTGGGCCCCAGAAGGAAGAGAATTTCAGACAAATGGCAATATAAATGAAAAGGGATGACTGAAGTCAAATATATACTCTGTGTACACCAGTGTTTTTAAAAATTAAAACCAAAATTCTCTAATATTTTACCAGTTAGAGATTCATCTGAGTTAACAAACTCACTTTCTTTCTCCTTTAACAGAATTTGTAAAAAGTTTTACAAACTTCTACAAAAAAGTTGTAAGACTGATAGCAGGAAATCCCATATGCCCTTTACAGGATTCAACAATTGTTTTACATTTTGCCCCTATCTGCTTTATCATTCTCATTCATTCACTCATTCTCTATCCCCTTGCCCTCTCCACCCCATTTCTTCAAAAAAATTTTGGAAACCATTTGAGAGTAAGTGAGATAAATACCTCCTTAAGTAGTATATTAATAGTAAATATCTAGATGTTAAGCCTGTTGGTTATCTGCAGGTCTTAAGCCATCAAAACCCTCTGCACCTGGCTTGGAAAGGTATTTTCCCACAAAAAGCAAAGTTTTAAATGTCAGGAGTTTAACTTTAGCACCTGTGCAGTACAGGTTAAATAGGGCCGTATTTCAACTTTTGCTATACATTGGAATTGCAGGGGGATCTTTTTTAAAAATACTGATACCTGGCTCCCATCCCAAATACTTTTGATTTAATTGGTATGGGGTGTGACAGAGCCACTGGAATTTTTTAAACTCTCCAGTTTAAAAATGTGTGGCAAAGTTTTGAAATCAGTTTTATGGCCTAGGCAACTACACACCATTTGAAATATTGGTTCTAGGAAAATGTGTTATAGTTCCAAGCAACTGATTTAAAACGCACAAGGCAAATACCATCACATGGCAATATGAGGTAGACAAAAGCTTTCAATACATGGTTTTAGGTAAATACTTATTCTGTGCTTTCTATGTACTATTCTAGGATTGTAGGATAAAAAAAAAGCACAGCAAAGCTAGCAAGTAGGCAACACATAAATAACTATAGCAGAAGGCAGGCAATATATTCTGCATTTAAATATTTCAAGATTAATATGAACACACAATGTATTTACTCTGAGGGTTCACAGGAATGGTGAGTGGTCCAGAAAGAAGGTACACTTAAGATATTCACTGAAGGAGAAAGAGGACTTTGCCAGATAAGATTGAGGTAGAGTGAAAGAATATTCTGGGAAATAGCATCAGCAAGAACTGTGCCACAGCAACGTTAAAGAATAATCAGTTTTCCATTAAAACCCCAAATGGAGTTGAATGAAATGCAGGACACAGTAGATAAAACTTATATATAAAATTAATGTAGGACACTGATACTTTAAGAGGGGAGTCTGCCAACCTCCTCCTTTGCCAACAAATTAATAAACTTCTCTTTCCTTCTCCTCAAACCACTTGTCCTCATTCTTCTGATGTGGCCTCAGGGACAAGTGCCAAACTTTCAGTAACATCCTCTTTTGCTTTTGAGGGTACCAGGAATTATTACTTTGTATTATTAGAAAATTTGACCTTGGTGTGTGTAATGGGTAGGCAAAAATGACAATGTTAGAGGTGGCTGACTATACTACAGGAGGCTTCTCATTTCTTTGCACATTATAAGAAAGGGTGAGGCTTAAACACTTAGAAAAATGTCTTTGTAATGAAGTACACTATGAAAGCCAAGAGGCGACATTCTTATACCTAGCTGCTTATCTTAGAGGGACTGCTAAATTTCCTCTTAGCTCCTCTGTATGTCTCCTTGTGAAATCCCATGGTGAAGTCCTAAGATTTTGTGTTACTTTGGCATCCATTTTTAATCTTCCTCTAACCAACACACCAAATTTCTTGAAGAGGAAAAAAAACTGCTTAGATTCTCTCTCTCTCTCTCTTTCTTTTGAGTGTAAATTTGCTACCTGTTTTTTCTAAAGCTCAAGGGCTTCTCCACATAAACTTTTAACATTTTCCATTTATGAAGGCACAAGTCTGAATTTAATTGTACTTTTAAAGTAATGTTTTCCTTGCCTAATGCTTAAAATTCTAAAATTAAAACTATAAGGTCTTTGTGTGTGCATGAAAATATATGTTTTATCTATACAGATGTGTATGTCTACACGTTTATATATTGTCTACACACAGTCCAAAATTAACTTAAAAATATGAGTACTTGTAAATTAACACATCTAAATGCCTTTCAAGTTCATGTGACTAATCATTACTAAATACAGTTTTAAAATTATTAATAAAATAACATCTTCAAAAAAATAATCAATGTAACTGCAATCTATATTTTAAGAATTAAGGATGATGTACATAACAGTGTCTGCCACATGGAGGTGGTAAATAAGTGAAGCTTTCTTACTTCTGAGTTTCCCTTTTTATTTCTCTAGCTTAAAAAATCAAAATGTTATCTAAATAAAATTTAGAAAATATTAATACAAAAAAGTATAATTATGAAAATAAAGTCATCCATAATCATACTACTCAGATTATGGACATGTTGATATTTAAGGTAACTCCTCACTAAAGTTGTTCATCCAGATTTATTATTCCATATGGTTTACTCTATAACACAAAAAAAGAATTATGTATAAACGAGTCCCTCAGCCATTATCCCTCCTGATGTATACTAAAAGAGGTTCAGATGCAGTTGCAATATGGCCATAGCAGCCACTAGAGGGTGGCCAAGTCTGATGTATCCATCACCTTCCCCTAGTTTCTCAAAGGCCCTTAACTGACATTCCAGATTTCTGGACCCTAACACCTCATTACATAAACATTAAAAATTACTATCAAAAAGAAGGGAGAGACCCCTTCAGGGTAATGAAGTGTTAACAGGATATCAAATATGGCTACTCAGATACCTCACCAAATTTCTTCCCCTCTACTTCTTGAGAACAAGATGCAATTTCTCCAATAGGGACGGGGATGCTATTACACTGCATCCAGCAGCAACATTCTACATTCCATGTCCGCCTTCCACACGCCCGCCCCACAATTTATATAACTGAAACACAGTAGGCTAAAAATCTCAATTCTGAATACTACTACAGAATTTACCTCAAAGTACAACACATATCCCAACTATCAAATGTCAATACTAAGTATATCTTCTTTTTCTATATTTTAAAACTTCACATTATAGTTTCACTAAAAAAAAAATAGAATGAATTATGAAATATAGCTATGTATTCTTTAATAAACTGAGAAACAGGTAAAAATCATTTTGAAAAGATTTACATAAGGTTTTACCTCCTCCACATCCTCTTAACTGATTAGGTATGATCACAATGATTTACGGTATTTGATCACATTTAAGTAAAACAGATTTCTGGACAACCAGAAAACCAATTAATATAAAAACAATTGTGATGTTGAATGTGGAGAATCAAATAATGTTCTGAGAACATACAGATCACAAAACAAGATGGTAACAATCTGAAAACAAAACAAAATTTCTTCCTACTTGGTGTTTTCAACACAAATGCCACAAAGTACAAATCCATATCCATTAAAAACAAACGTTAAGGAAACGCAAATTAAAATAATGAGATCTTCCCACATGCACTGGAATAACTAAAATTTTTTAAAGACTAACAATACCAGGTGTTATCAAGGATGTGGAGCAACTAGAACTCTCATACATTACTGGTGAGAATGCAAAATGGCACAGCCACTTCGGAAAACAGTTTGGCAATTTCTTATAACTTGCTATACTTTATCGTACAGCCTCCAAATTCTATTCTTGTATATTTATGCAAGAAAATAAAAGCATATGGTCACAAAAGACCTGTAATCAAATATCCATAGCAGCTTAAATAAAAATACTTCAAAACTAGAAGCAACCCAAAATGCCCATCTATTCAACAAATTGTGATAAATCTATAGAACAGAAAGCAATGAAAAGGAACAAACTACTGATGCATGCAACAAGTCCCAAAGGTATTATGCTAACTGAAAGAAGCCAGACACAAAAAACTGTATACTGTACAAGTCCATTGATATAAATTTTAGAAAAAGTGGTGCATGGGCCTGCGGTGGCCCACGCCTGTAATCCCAGCTACTCAGGAGGCTGAGGTAAGAAGACTGCTTCAGCCCAGGAGATTGAGCCAATCTGGGAAATATAGTGAGACACATCTCGTCTCTTTAAAAAAAATGAAAGTGACAGAAAACAGGTCTGTGGTTGTCAGGGACTAAGGTGAAGAGGAAATGGGATGACTACAAAGTGGTATGAGAAAATGTTGGGGGGTGATGGAAATTTTAGAGATAGATACATAGATACACACACATATAAAAAATGATTGTGATGGTAGTTACACAACTCTATACATATGTCAAAACTCAACAAATTATACTCTTAAAGTTAATTTAATAAAATTTCATTAAAGACCTACAAAATAAACTGATTCTAACACTTAATAGGCCAAGACTTAATAAATTAATCAGAAGAGAAATGAAAGACTGGTCAAAATGAAGACATACATATAGGGAAATAATTTTTTTTCTTTGGATCTTAAAGGACCCATAATGAATGTATACATGCTCTTACATGTAAAGATAAACACGTGCAAGATATTTTTTAAAATTTTAAATAGATTTAGGGGGTACAAGCTGAATTCCGTTACGTATATACTGTACAGTGGTAGAGTTTGGGTTTATGGTGTACTCATCGCCTAAGTAGTATCCATTGTACCCCATAGGTAATTTTTCATCCCTCACCCTCTCCTCCCATCGTCCCCTTTTATGAGACACTTCAATATTCATTATACCACTGTGTCCCCTTGTATAGCCATTGTTTAGCTCCCACTTACAAGAGAGAACATACAGCAGTTATTTTTCTGTTCCTGAGTTATGTTAAATGGCCTCCAGTTCCATCCAAGTTGCTGCAGACATTATTTCATTCTTTCTTATTGCTGAGTAGTACTCCATGGTGTGTGTGTGTGTGTGTGTGTGTGTGCAAGCGTGCGCGTGCGTGTACACATACACCACATTATCTACTCAGTTGATGAGCACTTAGGTTGATTCCATATCTCTGCAATTATCAACTGTGCTGAGATAAAAATATGAGTGCAGTTATCTTTTTGATATAATGATTTCTATTCCTCTGGGTAGATATCCAGTAGTGAAATTGTAGGATTGAATGGTACATCTACTTTCAGTTCTTTAAGAAATCTCCATACAGAACCCCACACAGGCTATACTAATTTATATTCCCACCAACAGTGTGTAAAGTGCTCCCTTTTTACCACATCCTGCCAACATCTATTGTTGTTTTGACTTTTTAATAATGGCCATCCTAATTGGAATAAGAGTATCTCATTGTGGTTTGAATTTGCATTTCCCTGATTAGTGATATTGAGCACTTTTTCGTGTTTGTTGGTCAACTGTATATCTTCTTTTGAAAATGCCAATTCATGTCATTTGCTCACTTTTTAATGGTGCTGTTAAGGTTTTTTTATTTGCTGAGTTGTTTGAGTTCCTTACAGTTTCTGGATATTAGTCCTTTGCCAGACATATAGTTTGCAAATATTTTGTCCCATTCTGTAGGTTGTCTTGTTAAATCTTTTGATTATTTCTTTTGCTTTTTAGTTTAAGTAAGTCTCATTTGTCTGTTTTTATTGCATTTGTTTTGGGGTCTTAGTCATAAATTCTTTGCCTAGGAAATATCCAGAAGGTTTTCTTCTAAGAAGAAGGGCTTACATTTAAGACTGTAATCCATCTTGAGTTAATTTTTGTATATGGTGAGCAAAAGGGATCCAGCTTCATTCCTCTGCATATGACTATCCAATCTTCCTAGCACAATATATTGAATAGTGTGTCCTTTCCCAGCATGTTTTTGTCTGCTTTATTGAATCAGCTGGTTGTAGGTATAAGGGTTTATTTCTGTGTTCTCTAGTCTGTTCCTTTGATCTATGTGTCTACTTTATACCAGTACCATGCTGTCTTGGTTACAATAGTCCTGTAGCATAATTCGAAGTAATATGATACATCTAGTTTTTTCTTTTTCCTTAGATAGAATTGCGTTAGCTGTTTGGGCTCTTTTCTGGTTCCATATTAATTTTAGAATTATTGTTTTTAATTCTGTGAAAAATGACAGTACTTTGATAAGAATTGCACTGAAACTGTAGATTGCTTTGAGAGTATGATCATTTTAAAAATACTGATTCTTCCAATCCATGAGCAGGGGATGTTTTTTCATTTGATTCTGTCCTCTATGACTTCTTTCATCAGTGATTTGTAGTTCTTCTTACAGAGATCTTTCATCCTCTTGGTTAAATTTATTCCTAGGTGGTTTTTTGTTTGTTTGTTTGTTTGTTTACAGCTATTCTAAACAGGATTGAGTTCTTAGCTTGGTCATTATTGGTGTATAGAAATACTATTGTTTTTTATATATTGATTTTATAACCTGAGACTTTGCTGAATTCATTTATCAACTCTAGGCGTCTTTTGGAGGAGTCTTTTGGGTTTTCTAGGTATAAAATTGTATCAGAAAATAGATAATTTGAATTCCTCTTTTCCAATTTGGATGCCCTTTATTTCTTTCTCTTGTCTGATTGCTCTGACTAGGACTTCCAGTACTATGTTGAATGGAAGTGGTGAAAGTGAGCATTCTTGTCTTGTTCCAGTTCTTAGGGGGAATGCTTTCAACTTTTCTCCATTTAGTATGATGTTGACTGTGGGTTTATCATATATGGTCTTTCTTATTTTGAGGTATGGTCCTTCTACACTGAGTTTAAGGGTTTTTATCATGAAGCAATGCTGGATTTTATCATATGCTTTCTCCAAATCTACTGAGATGATCATGTGGTTTTTAACTCTGTTTATGTGGTGTATCACCTTTTATTTACTTATATATGTTGAACCATCCCAGCTTCACTGGAACAAAACCCACCTGATGATGGTGAATTATTCTTTCAATGTGCTGCTGGATTCGGCTTGCTAGTATTCTGTTGAGGATTTTTGCATCTACGTTCTTCAGAGATATCAGTCTGTAGTTTTCTTTATCTGTTGCATCCTTTCCTGGCTTTGGCATCAGGGTGACACTGGCTTGGCAGAATGAGTTAGGGAGAATTCTTTCCTTCTTAATCTTTTAGAATAGTTTCAGCGGGATTGGCACCAGTTCTTCTTTGTACATCTGGTAGAATTTGGCTTTGAATCCATCAGGTCCTGAGGTTTTTTTGGGGAGGGGGGGGATTTTTAATCACTGATTCAATTTTGCTACTCATTATTGGTCTATTCAGGAGTTCTATTTCTTCCTGGTTCAATCTCGGGAGGTTGCATGATTTCAGAAATTCATCTATTTCCTCTAGGTTTTCTAGCCTGTGAGCATATAGCTGTTCTTAATAGTCTCTGATGATCTTTAGTATTTCTGTGGTATCAGTTGTAATGCCTCACTTTTCTTATCTGTGTTTGTTTGGATCTTCTCTCTTCTGTTCTTGGTTAGTCTAGCTAGTGGTTTATCAACTTAGACTGCCTTTTTGAATAACCAACTTTTTGTTTTATTGGTCCTTTGTATTATTTTTTTGGTTTCTCATTTATTCACAGTTCTGCTCTGATCTTTATTATTCTTGTCTTCTACTAATTTGGTTTTGGTTTTGTTCTTGTTTTTCTAGTTCCTTTAGGTGCAATGTTAGGTTAATTTGTGATCTTTCTTCTTTTCTGGATGTAGGTATTTAATTCTATAAACTTACCTCTTAAGTATTGCTTTTGCTATATCCCACAGGTTTTGATATGTTTTGTTTCCATTTTTATTTATTTCAAAAATTATTTAATTTTCATTTGTATTTCTTCATTAACCCAGTGATCATTAAGGAGCATGCTGTTTAATTTCCATGTGGTTGTATAGTTTCTGAAGTTCCTCTTCCTATTGATTTCTAGCTTTATTCCACTGTGGTCTAAGAAGATATTTGGTATGATTTTTATTTTTTTTAATTTGTTAAGATTTGTTCTGAAGGCTAAAATATGGTATATCTTGGGAGAATCTTCCATGGGCCGATGAAAAGAATGTATATTCTGTAGCTGTTGGGTGGAATGTTCTGTAAATATCTGTTAAATCTATTTGGTCTAAAGTCAAATTTAAGGCCAATGTTTCTTATATGATTTTGTGTCTTGATGGTCCGTCTAGTGCTGTGAATGACTGTTGAAGTCTCCCACTATTAATGTATTGCTATCTCTTTCTTTAGGTCTAGTAATATTTGATTTATGAATCTGGGTGCTCCAGAGTTAGGTGCATGTATATTTAGGATCATTACATCCTCTTGCTGGATTGATGCCTTTAACATTATATAATGACACTGTTGTTCTTTAATACTGTTTTTTATTTAAAATCTGTTTTATCTAGGTTTAGCTACTTCTGCTCACTTTTGATTTCTGTTTGCATGAAATATCTTTTTCCACACCTCTACTTTCATTCTACATGTGTCTTTATGGCTAAGGTGGGTTTCTTGTAAGCAGTATACGGTTGGATCATATTTTTTTATCCATCCCGCCAATCTATATCTTTTAAGGAGAGAATTTAATCCATTTATGTTCAATGTTAATGATATGTGGGACTTTGTTCTTGTCATATTGTTTTAAATAGTTGATTTCTAGTTGTTTTACAAATTCTGTCTTTTTTTCTTTGTGGTTTGCTGAATGTCTGTCATGTTGTCTTTTAATTCCTCTCTCTTCCTCCTTTGTGTGATTGTTTTATAAGACTTGTGAGTTTTATATTTTTGTTATGGTGAAGAGTGTGACACCTTTTGTTTCCATGTTTAAGACAACTTTGAGCATTTCCTATTGGGCCACTCTAGTGGTGATGAATTCTCTGAAAGTTTGCTTGTCTAGGAAAGACTTTATTTTTCCTTCCTTTATAAAGCTTATTCTGGCAGGATATAAAATTCTTGGCAATGAGGTTTTGTTTTTTGGTTTTTCTTTTTTTCTTCCAGCACTTTGGAAATGCCATCCCATTCTCTTCTGGCCTGTAAGGTTTCTACTGAGAGGTATGCTGTTAGTCTGATGGGGTTTCCTTCATAGGTGACTAGATACTTCTTTTCTCTTGTTAATTTTAAAATGCTTTTGAGTACCTACAATAGTATGGTCTTTATATAATTTCTTAGGCAGTACAAGAGTTAGTGGTATCTGTGATTTCCTTGGTGGTTTAGGGAACAGTTATTAGTTGTGACTGTGGTGAAGTTTTTCTGGGGACTTGAACACCAGCTGAACCAGTCTTTAGGCCCCAGCAGTGGAAGTAGTGGGCTGAGTATGCCTAATTTTAAGCCCCAGAGCAACTTACACTGGTTGCAGTATTAGCATGTCCTGGGGACCAATTCTTGGGCCTTCAGATGGCTTGCTCAGAAGCCAGTAGCTGGAGCAGAAGGCCAGGTATATAGGTGGGTTCTCAGGCCCTTGAACAGCTAGTGTGATGTGG
Source organism: Cheirogaleus medius (assembly GCA_008086735.1). Classification (NCBI taxonomy): domain Eukaryota; kingdom Metazoa; phylum Chordata; class Mammalia; order Primates; family Cheirogaleidae; genus Cheirogaleus; species Cheirogaleus medius. Next base: position 6,237,079 of record VBSM01000361.1, on the reverse strand, counting down.
GAGGTAGTAGGAGTAGTGGTAGAATCACCCACTAGGACCCAAGTGTCTTTGCTGGTGTTACTGGTAGTTGCAATGGAGTGGGCAGGGTAGTCCCCAGTTCCACAGCTGCCCAAGGTGGTAGGTATTATCTTAAGTGTGCTTTGGAGAGTTTGGTCTCCCCTGTCCCCTCCTGGCTGGGTAGTGGCAGCAGCTACATCACCTTAAACTCGGCCCAAGGAGGACTCAGCTTTAAGCTCCAACACCGATGCCTTGGGCCTGTGACCAGAGAATGTGGGGCCCCATCCAGGCAAACAGCATGGGCAAGATGCTCAGGGGCGTGCCATCCATTCACATCTGGTTCTCACTGCAGCCTGTAGCAGGGCAATAGGCATTGTCCTAAGAGTACATAGGAGAGCTTCGGTTCCCCTGTCCCTCCTCAGATGGGCAGAGCTGCAGCCGTGTCTGCCTAAACTTAGCCCAAGGAACAGGGAGGGTATGTTGCCCAAAATGGCACCTTGCCAGCTGTAGCATGGTGGCCACTGTCCCAGATGCATGTTGGAAAGCCTGGTTTCCCTGCCCCTCCCCAGCCAGGTGGGGGCTGCAGGTGCATCATTATAAACTCAACCCAAGGTGGGGTGCAGACCAGTGTCAAACTCTCAACATAGTGCCTTGGGCCTGCAACCAGAAAGGCTGGGGCTCCACTGAGGCAGGCAGTGTTGGCAAGATACTAAAATGCTGTCCGCTCTCATCTCAGTCTCAACAGCAGCCTGCAGCAGTGTGGTACAGATCTTCCCAAGGGTGTGTGGGAGTGCCGGGGCTCTTCCATCCCTCCTCAGAGCCATGTAGTGGCTACAGGCATACGTGCAGTTCCCTGGTATCTAGGCTCTCAGAATGGCACCTGGCTCAAGATGCTCTAGGCTCAGATGCCCATGGGATTTTGCATGGGTTCCCTTTCTGGAGCAACATCTCTCTGTGATCTCAAAGCAGCTCCCTATGGTGGGCCCAAGACCTATTTTTGATGCTTCCTTTCACTTCCCTGGTGAATCATAGTGCTGATTCCTAGACAATCTGTTCAAAATGTGAGAATCTGCTTACTATTCAGGTTCCTCTCCATGGAAGATACACATACTACCTGTGTCTAGTCAGTCATCTTGATCCTATCCCACAAGACACTTTTATAGGTGGTTATTAATTTACTGTCCACAACATGGAGAAGCATTCAGTCACTGCTGCTTACCACATTAAGTCTGAAACCTGCCTTCTTATCACTTTACTCACATGATCATCACTATGCTAACTAGCCATGCAACCCTCAGAAACAAGAACAGCTACCCCTCAAACTCTTGGTCCTAATCTTTCAAAAACACAAATGGGGAAATCTATTATATTACATCTCTAGGGCCTGCCCTAATTATCGTGCAGAGCAGCATAGCATGAGAAGCACCACAATGACCTGTCTCATGTACCCTTATCACAGCACTTAAACTTCTATCACTAGAGTCACTCCTCTGAGTTATTAAATGGTCTGCAAATATGTGGTTAAGGATCCACATTAAGTATGATCAAATTAATATAGTTTATGGATACTGAGTTTCTTTTCTGGGGAGATGAAAATGTTCTGAAACTAGATTGTAATGAGGGTTGGAAAAACTCTACAAGTGTACTAAAAATCACTGAATTGTATACTTTAAATGAGTAAATTTTATGGAATATGAATTATATCTCAATAAAGCTATTTTTTTAAATCAACACAATTTATCATGCTAGTTTAGAACTTGAAACTGAAACCAGAAAATTTTTATGCAGTATGAAGGCACAGGTAATGGGATATGCATTAATGACTTGGGAAAAGACAGGCATCAGAAAGAGCTTCAGTGAGCACTGGGATAGGAATATGAGGGGGCAGAAAGGAGAAAGCATTGGCTTATGATTGGGAGAGTGAGCCTCAGAAAGGAACATTAAAAGGATAACTAAAGGCAATCCAGGGCTGATCCTGAAAAAATGTTGTCCTTAATATAAATTTGTTGCTTTTCTACAAATTATTATTAAAATTATTGTTGTTTCTTCTCTTCTTTCCAACTTCCTGATTATCATCTGTTTGTTTTTTTCAATCACCTACTAAAAGTATCTTAGCCAATTCACTTTTTGATCTATGAAACTGCCTTGAACTATATAAAATTAGATAATCACAGAATACTAAGACTTAAGATAACACACTGCCAACTTTCCTATCTTTATAAAAGAAAAAATTAATGTATACAAAAAGTAACTTTCCCAAGGTTATCAGCTGAAAACAGAGTAAAGACTAGAACAAATTTCCAATCTAATGCTGAAGTTATATACCACAATATATCATTCATCTTAGAAGTTCACAAAGGGTGTAATTATTTCTTAAAAATCACACAATCATGTACATATGTATGTAATTTTTATGCACATGTAAAATGGTTTTTTAATCCCACTAGAGAACTATACAATAGCCAAATATGATCTCAGGTACACCAAATATACTAGTGTTATGATTCACACTTAATTCAATTGGTAAAGGAAGGCTTTGCTATCAAGTTGCAGATTTTGCCAGAGTAGAGCAATAAATTATAGGTTCGTATTATTTTCAGGGTTCTGATACAATTACAAACTATTAGATATATAAAGCATAGCCATATGAGACCACCTATCTTAAAATGTGACCTTGCATTCATCAGCTATCTTTCACATTCTGCATACAAAGTATTTAGAGAAAAGTTCAGCTAAGTTTACAAATGAAAACAGAAAAGTTAGAGCTTTACACAATCTGTCATTACTACATTCCCAACTGAAGTCCTAACAAAGGCATGTAAAGACTAACAGTTGCAGATAAAGGCAAAAGACACATCATCAAACCTGAATTAACCTTATCAAAATGATGCTATTATACATAGACTTTAAAAATCACAGTTAAAATCCTGTACTGAAGATCCTCAAATGACCATCATTTCATTAATGTTTGAAGTAATAATAATAAAAAAGAAAAATCAATTCTTGACTGGGACTGCTGTCTGTGGGGAGTTTGCACATCTGCATGGGTTTTCTCTGAGTACGCCAATTTGCCCCCACATCCCAAAGATATGCACCTTAGGGTGACTGGCGTGTCCACATGGTACCAGTATGAATGAGTGTGTATGGGTGACTGTGCCCTGTAATGTAATGGTTTCTCCTCTAGGGTTAGTTTTTACCTGGCACTCTGAGCTGTTAGGATAGGCTCTGGCCACCAGTGATCCTGAACTGGAATAACTTGGTAAATACTTCGTTTTTATTAATCTTTCTTAAAGGTATACATAACGTACATTTATGTCAATGTTCACTATTACAAGTGTTTTGGTCTTTATTTAGAAGTTTAGTGATGTTTTTGTGACCAGAAATACGCCATAGGAATTTAACTCTTATTTATATCAATTAGCCTACGGTGAAATTGATTTCCTTATATATTGCTTTGCTTAAAGTCACAGTTTCCAAGAACCTACTAATGATGCTCATTTGACAGGGAAAACGGTCATTACCGTTGGGCACCGCCGGGATGAGGCCGCTCGCCGCCTCCCGTTCCTAGAGTGGGTGTAAGGGTAAGGCCCTCGCCACCCTCAGCCACGCGATCTTGATTGGATACTTTTTGAATCCCACTGCTGATTGGATGTTAAAGCTTGTTGCTGATTAGACGCTTTTTGAATCCTACCAATGGTACAAAAACTGGAGGAGAACAAGGAAGCAGGGCTCAGAAGTGGCATGCTGAGCCCGCCGGCGGAATAAAGGCTGATTCTCCGACTCTTCGTGTGCTGCTCAGTTCTTTCTCCAGTCAATCGCTGTAACACTAGCTGTAACACGTGCTGTTAACACTTGCTGGAACAATTAAGTGAAAACTTACTGTACTGAGGCTTTGGGCTCCAAGGCAGCCCGGATCCTTCTTGCCAGTTATCTGATAGATAAGGAACAAAGTAAACATTTTTTCGCTCCTCCCAAATATTCTCATTTCATCAGGAAGGTCAAAATAAGTAGTAGAGTATAAATTTCAAATTTCAGAGAAGGTAATATAACTGCAAGTTATTTTTTATTCTGGCAACTGATTACATACTGTCTGTAACTTAAAAGGCAGTGATAACTACCAGTCATAAAATTTGCTCTCTTAAAATGTGTTCAGATCAAAACAAAGAGAGGTCTCTATATTGAGTGTGAATATAAAATGAAGGAGGAGACCTAATCTGCCCCAGGAATTTCCTGGGAAATCCCCAACAAAAGAAATTAAACCACACCTACTTTTAAAACAAAATCTCGATAGTGGCTACATATTATTGGTTAGGGAAGGATCCTAGGAGAGATCAGAATATAGTTTTGGCAAGCTATTGCAGACTAACAGATATAGGAGAGAGATTTTGAAGATGTTTTTGTCTCTCCAGATGTAACCATTTTTGGATATTTACACTGAAGACGGCAGAGTGGGAAAGAAACACTGGCTCTTTTATAACCAACATTATTTTGGAAGCTACTTCCTGCTGAGGGAGAAAGAAGAAATCCACCACCAAAAAAGTATAGGATGTCAGTGAGAAATGAGGACAAAAGCATTTATCCCTTGTTAAGATGCCACCCAAACCTAGTATTTTCTTCCCTTCCACACAACAGTGCCTGGCATCAGAGATCACACACACTTAGCTTAGTACTGTCTTCAAGCAGCTTACATTTAAGCTGGCTAATGGTCAAACAATCTGGGGGCCAGGTAAGGGGAGAGGGAAAAAAAGGATGAGTTGCAGGGGGAAGGGAAGAATATGAGAGAGAAGAGGGGGAAGTAACAGGGAGAAAAAGAGAAAGAAGAGAGAGAAAGAGAAGTGGGGGAGGAGGAAGGAGAGAGGGAAGCAAGATCTCTCTGTTGATACACACGGGAGTGGAGTTCTCATTCTCATGTTCAAAATTCTCACTTTAAACAGAGCACTCAAACTGGTTGGGGTGAGGAGTGGAGTAGATGACTCTAAGGGATTTCCAACTTTTGTTTCCATGTTTATTTCAACATTCTATTACTTCTTTACTGTTTAGTCCAAAAATTGTGATATAAATATCTTCCTGCTTAAAAAAATGTTCCTCTATTTGTGCTTTTACCTAGGTTTTCCTAAATATAAAACCAAGACTGAAAAGATAAACCTTAAAAACAGTTTCTAAGCACTTTAGGTATACCAATTTATATAATATCTACTTGATAAGCTAATTATAAGCCATATTATCACTAATGTAGGTCTCAAAGCCTTTCTACATTACGCTTTTAGACTACTCTGAGTTGCTATTCTAAACAACCTATTTCCTCTAATAATTAGATAAAGAAAAGGCTATGTGAAAGTTATTTAATTGAAACCCTTGCTTTCGGAAAGGTCCCTTAAATAAGTATCTCACAGCATCTTGGCATGTGAGTCACCTGGGGATCTTGTTAAAATGCAGGTTCTGATTCAGTAGGTGTAGGGTGGGTCCTGAGATTTGAATTTCCAGCAATGCCCAAGTGATGCTAATATAGCTAGTCTCTGGATCATAATTTGAATACATTGTTCGGAGATTTCACGTTATCCATTCCACAGTCTCACGGGAATTAAAGAAAATGTGAAATTTGTTCTTTAATTCAACATGTACACTACCCCTACCTTTGTGAGTACCTACTGAAATTGAATTGGGTTGCTTTCTGAGTTGTATTTAAATTTTCTATAAGATTCTCTGGTTGTTGAACCTAAAATTAATTAAAAATACCAGTCCGCAGCAGTACTTACCATTGGGCAAGAATTAACTTAACAGCTGGTATAGACCAACATCATAGTTTCTAATTTTAAACTGTTACATTATTTTTCAAGTTAATTATGATCACTTGATTAGTAATTCCTAAATCCTGGGCCACAACATAGGTGATGAAATTTTTATAGTTAAATGGGAAGAGTAAGGACAGTATCAGTTTTTCATAAAGCTAAACATAGTCAACATTGTTACATATTATGTTATAATTTACTTTATTTGTAACTTCACGTTGGTGATTCCCCTTTTAAATGTCAGTAAACTGAATAGAGAAAGGTTGGTAATCTTATGTTCATCACTTCTTTCTTCTCCTTTTAATTTTTTAGCTGCTTAATACAATCTAAAAATATGAGAACTACCAAATTTAAATAATTTCTCCACACTTCTCCCTTCTTTGAGAAATGAGGATGCTATACTCTCAATGGGGTTTGTGTGTATGTAACTGCAGGAACATTCACAGAACCAAGTGTGGTCTTTTAAAAATACTCTCTACCAATTCCAATTTATCACTTAATTTACTACTGGAATTGTGCTGACTTTCTCAGGTAAGGGAGGTGGTGGGTGGCAGTGGGGTTGTTACAATATTTAGACACACAGTATGAGGCAATTCCTAAAGTTCTTGGAACTTCAGGAATTTCAAGGAATTCATACCTTTTCTTCCTCCCTCCTCTCTGAACAATCCAGAGCTTGAGTCAAAATCATAAGTCACAAAAAAAACCCAAACAAACAAATAAACCTTTTCCTCTGCTCTATAGGCTCAGCACATGTCGGTGCTATAGAATTTCTGCGTTCAGAGGAGGAGCATGTAGAAAATTTTGTACCCTGTGTTATTCATAATAGAAAGAAGCTATGCTTTCCTTTGCTGAGCACAGGCAGGTTATCTTGCATTGGTAACACTGAGTGATGACAAAAGCACTCAGAACAGCAGAGTTCCAGGAAAGAAGCCAAATTTATATTTAATTCAGAAAGGACAGCCTCTTAATTAGGCAAATTTCAAATGTTCTTTTAAAAAAAGAAACAATTAGAATTATTTAGTGCAAAATAAAATTAGTGTGAAATTCCTTACCATCCCATATTCTGTCACAACAAACACAGAGATACACAACAGCTGGTCAATTTAACTTACTAATCTAACAATCTACATTGTAAACCAATCTACACTAAACTCAATGTACAGAGGACATGAGCACATACATGGACATTTGGCATATCTTCTGTTATTAAACATTACCTCAGGTCCATTAAATTCACTTTCTCCCCCAACATCTCTCTCCTTAAAAGACTATACATATAAATTGTATACAGTGTGTTATATTGGGAAGATGATGACTTTCCTGTGGGGCATAATGCATGTTGAAGCAGTCACTGCAGGAAACTAAGGTTAAAGTACCCATATTGTATATCTTCAATGCATTATAAGTCTCAGAGATCATGCAGAGGAGAGCTGCTGAAGCTAGCTGGCTCTGTCTTCATCTGAATTTATTTAGCACACCATGAGAAGATTCTTCTGGTTCAATGATCTGTGATTACCTAATTAATAACTTTTTATAGGGATTTCAAAGGACCAGAATTATAGGCTTAATAAATATGCCAAATGTCCATATATGTGCTCATGTCCTCTGAACTGTACATTTAGTTTAGTGTAGATTGGTAATAGCCAAGTAATCAACTTTTCCTGATATACAATAAAGAACTATAAAATCACAGTAATATTCTGAATCCTATTTTTAAAAATGTTCTAGAAACCTGATCAAATTAAGATTTTTCAGCTGTAATATTCTTCTCTTGGCATGTCACATTTTATTAACTATCCAGAATGAAATAACGGTATAATAATTAAAAAGACTTTTAAAAATCCATTAAAAGAAAAGTGATTATTTGATTTAATGCGTCCAGATTCTTGTATAACATTGTATAAATGGAAAGCTATTTGTCTTACTTGGCAAAGGAAGCAAAATTACTGATTTCAATGGTGTTTTGAGAAAAGCAGCTTTTGTCAACACTGTTTTCTGCTTTTTACAATAATTCCACCACATTTGCTGAAAATATATATGATGCTGACTCATTTAGAATGAAGTAAAAAGGTCTTAAAAAGGTCTTAAAAAATTCTATACATAACCCTAAAAGGGCCTCAACCTTATGAAACTTCCAGTGTGAGAGGAGAGTACCAGAAAAGATCAGATTTAATTAACCTGATGCTTGCCTATTAACATCTAAAATACACCTTAAGTTCAGTGACTTAGTTATCATTATCCTTCCAGAAACCTATTTTTTTATATGCTCTTGTCCAAAATAAGGTTGCAAAGACAGTTTTTTAATCCTTCCTTCTTTTTCCTTCTCATTTCTTCCATTCTTTTTTTTTTTTTTTCTTAAAGAGAAAGACAACAATGAGAAGCACATGACTAATTTTGAGTGTAAAGAAAACAGAATATGGTGCGTTGAAGAAAAAGTAAACTGCATTGCTCAGGAAACATAGGTTACAGTCCTGGATCTGCAACTTACTAGCTACATGAGAGACAGGTCTCAGTCCCAGTAATTCTAAAATAAAAGAATGTATAAACTGTTTTTTAAAACTACTGGATTTTTCCTTCTCTAATCAGAAAATGACCTTGTGGCCATCCATAGCCATGAATTCTTTAAATATTATCTTTCAAAAAGTGTTTTAATATACATCGTATCATTTTACACTCACAAGAATTCTATGATACAGATAGAATGAGTAGTAGCATTATCATTCTACAAACAAGTAAACTGTCTCTCAGTCAAATGAATTGCCCAAGAGCTAAACACTGAGAGAGAAGGATGGAGGTTTGTCAACCTGGTTTAAGAGCTCCTTCTATTACATTATACATAATTCTGATCTAGAAAAGTCAGGTGCTATTAAAAGTATATTTTTGGCAATCAACTGTTAGTTCTTATTGGCAATGTAAAAATGCACACCTATACTCATTTTATATACTTGCACTATAAAGAAATTAAGATTTGATTACAAGGAATTATCCTTAGAAACCATCTGCCAGTGTCTATCATCTTTTGGTAAAGATATTAAAATCCATCTTTGAGATTTCAGTACTCTTTATCAAAAGATGCTTAAACAGGTCTGTACAGTGAGAGCAGGTATATAGAATATGTCCATAACAGTGCCCAATATAAAACCATCCCATGTGGAGTTCCTGGAGTTTGAAATGGCATTAAAGAAATTTATCAGAGATTCTCTGCAAATCTGCTGAGCAGACCCTCATTTTTTATCTTGTTCACATAAAAACTTCAAAATCAATGTTCTTTCAGAAGCTTATAATCTCACTGAAGATCATCCATCTCCTCTTGTTACAGGTGTGAACATTTCACTATTCACACATACTTCTATAAATTTGTGATGTCAAGAAAATCACCAACTTTTGGAGTTAGAAGGGACCATTATGATTTTCTAGTTCAAGAAAGGTAAGCCCTGGCTGATTACTTACTGAGCACCCCAAAAGAACCACCATTCTCTTTCCCAATCCTGCACACCTTTACCACATGATGATAATCTATTTTACAGCTAGAAATTTAATAGAAGGGACAAAAGTTTTGACTTTAAATGGTTAAAAAATAAAGGTTGAGAAATTATCTTTGGATTTCATTTTTTCATACTATTCCTATCCTACAGTAACATGTGTTGAGCTAAAATTTCAAGTTTGAAGATTATGCATTTATATTTTGCACATTCAAATATTCAAAATTTAGAAAGTATAAAATCAAAAGTACAAATAAAAAAATTGTTACATTTAGTATTGTTCAGTTCCATCTGAATGAATATCTACTTATTCTTGTCCAAAACAACAACAACAACAAAAAACAGCTTTTGGCATTTACAATAGTGTGTCACCTTTATCAGGACACTGCTGTCCTAAAGCATCCCAACAAATAGAAAAAAAAAAAAAGAAGGAGGGAAGAAAGAGAAAGGACGGGGGGAATGGAGGGAGAGAGGGAGGTAAAGAGGGGAAGGGAGAGAAGGAGAGAAGAAAAGAGGGACAGAGGGGGAAAGGGAGAAGAAGGAAAGGAGAGAAAGGGAGAGGGAGAGAGAGACTTAGAAAAAAAAGGGAGGGAGGAAGGAGGGAAAGGCCCTTGGAAGGCCCTCCCATAGCCTATCTCCATCTTCTATACCTAACTCTATGTTACCAAATTTTTTAAATGGAGGACTCTAAAATTTCTCCAAGGCACCACTGTAAAACCTCAAAAGCTGACCCCAGAAGGCTGGATGATGAACCTTGGCCATCCTTCAGTCTGATATGAGATATAACAAAATTAATGAGAAAAGGCTGAGAGGAAGAAAAAGTGAGTTACCCCTCAAATGATATTAGAGTCCTAAAGAAAAAATAAGCCAGTGCTTTCATTCAGACTACAGAAGAGGCTGGCAGGTTAGAGTGAATCCATAGTAAGAAGCAGTGACTGGGGGGTGCCCTGAAGGCAGAAGGAAAACAAATAACAATGTTAAGATTCTGGACACCTTTTAATAGTAAAAAGTTCATTTACTCTAATTTCATTAAGTCCACTAATAATCACATACAATGTAGGAAATGTTTTAACTACTATAAATGAAGTTAAAACACAGGAGGATAATGGGAAGGGGGAAGATAACTGTGGTGGTTTAGTTTGCTCAGTGCACCATGGGAATGGCTCTCATTTCAGGGCAACACTGTGTGTTTGTGAGCAATCTGGCTGGTTCAGCATGTGAAAAAGTGGCATTCAGTGAGCGGTGCCTTTGCTTCGAATAAAGAAAATGTAACCGTGGCCGCAGAGACCGCCTAGGATCCCTCTGAGCAGTTTACTAAGAGAGGTAACTGAACTGTTTAGATCCTTGGTGAAATATCTTTCAACAAATCTCTATAAGAGGAGCTGAATGCAGAGAACCACAGAACTAAGATCCCTGTCATTTTCCTGAAAGATGAGAAGCACCATTCTTTGCCTATCGTCACTGGAAAAAGTGTTGGTGGCCTTCTGGTTTTAATGGTGATTTGTAGCCATTCTGTTCAAGTGTGGCTTTTTAAAAAGAAAATAGCAACAACTGAACTTGGACAGCATAACAAAGGCCCAGCTTCGTTATGGGCTTCGATTCTCAAAATCAGAGAATCTGCACACAGAAAAAAATTGGGACCTGCTTTCTCATCTATTGAGAGAGAATATAAACCAATCCTCAAACTTCTATGGACTTTGTGTCATAATGATTACTTTTTTCTTTAGGATAATCTAGAGCAGCATTGAGAAATTGTATAATACTGTTTTTTAACTATACATTGTCCCAAAAGTGTCTATGCATTGTGCAAAAAGTGAACTTGGGAAACATTTGGTATTAAATAAACTGTTTTCTTTAACCACCCCCTCAAAAAAAAACCAGTAGTATAATTTATAACTAAACTATAAGCTTCCTGATGGTATCATCTTTGTACCCATAATGTCTTCATAAGGCTTGGCCAAGTATTTATTGTTGAACTAAGCCTAGTGTATGTTATATAGTGTTAGTATACCTGACCACTTAGAGTATTTTATTTTCTTCATATCTTTGAGTATTTTATAATTTAGGCTCTTTAATAACTTGGACAAAATTTCTAGGGCTTTCTTCATTTAAAATATTCACATTTGATTGTATTTGCACTGATAAAAACAAATATCAATTTAGTAATACAATAAATTAGATCAAGTTTCCCTTGTCTGGTAATTACAGACCAAAGACCTTGCTCATAAAAGAGGAAGGGATACTTTTGATTGAACAACCACTATATATTACACGCTAAGCACTGTCAGATAATCCAGCACATCCTACCTTCTAGTTAATCAGTCAAATATAATCAAGCTATTGCCTTTTGATTATAGGAGCAACTTGATCATTGAATTAGTCTTGTTGTCACTTTAATGTCAATGATTTTAAACAGTGAAAGAGAAACAAAAGAGTATCAGCAGAATTTTAGCCACTTTGAATCAAATCTAACCTAAAGATTCAAAGCTGATCTTGAACCCTAAAATCCCAGTGAGTTCAGGAACTATTCTTATCCACATTTCAAATAATAGGAAAGCTAAAACATAAACAATAACCAGAGAGGCAAGCATAAAGGTAGCAACACAATTGTTAAACTCTGTATTTGTGATATCAATACTTAGACTAAAAGAAAACATATGAGAACAACTCAGGACTACAGCCATAATTCAATTCTTTTGTGTGCAACTACTTTTTATTCCTAGAGACAAAGAAGTTATCTTTACTTTTATTCTTCTTTCTCTACAAGAGCTTGCTGGGAGTTATGGGAATGCACAAATATATGTTTATCCATTTTTTGAAAAAGGTTTTCCAAAACTAGATAAACTTGACATGTCACCGTACTAATTACATGACACAAATTTAGGATATTTACATATGACCATGGGACAAATTAATGGCTGAAAAAGAACAAGTGCTAATATCAACTCTGCAGTTTTATGGAGTAAAAATTCTGTACTTTCTAAAATCTAGAGCTCTGAACCTCTGGCCAAAAGCCCACTAAAAGATACGATTCTAATATGGTTTATGTTGCTCTGCTCTGTGAAAAAGATCCTAAGAACAGGCCAGACCCAGCAGCTCAGGCCTGTAATCCCAGCACTTTGGGAGGCTGAGGTGGGAGGATCACTTGAGGCCAGGAGTTCAAGACCAGCCTGAGCAAGAGTGAGACCTTGTCTCTACGAAAAATACAAAAAAACTTAGCTGGGCATGGTGGTGCTCGCCTAGAGTCCCAGTTACTAGGGAAGCTGAGGCAGGAGGATCCCTAGAGTCCAGGAGTTTCAGGCTGCAGTGAGCTATGATGAAGCTACTACACTCCATCCAGCCTGGGCGAGAAAGTGAGACCCTGTCTCAAAACAAAACAAAACAAAATGACACAAAGAAAGACCCTAAGAACACAAAATAAATTGAGCAGGAAAGAACACCAGGATGGAGATCATTTATAACAAAATGCAAACTGTCTCACAAGATACATTTGCATCAGCCCTTCAGTTCTCAGACCTAACTACAGTTTCAGGGGCACCTTGTACCTTCTAGAAGGTTGAACACTAGTAGAAATGGACTTGTGAGGAGGGGAGCAGTGAACCAGTTTCATAAATAACTGAACTTTGTCTCTAGGGTATTAAGAATATTATTCAATTTGGAAGTTGGTACTATCCTACTCCAGGTCAAGAGAGTGTGATTTATTTAACAAGAATGAATAAAAATGAGTCAGAATGCTCTGCACACTAAGAGTGAGAGTTATTTTGAAGATTTAAAAAAAAAAAAAACCCTTTTGCAAAAGGAAATACAAGCATTCTTGCATTTCTATATTACTCTGCATTCTTCAACCTGTTCTCCCTTCAAGTGTAATTAGAGTAAACTCTGAGCTTTATCCAGTGCAACAGAGGAAGGTCAGTGCCTATAATTTTTTCAATTTATGAATGTTTCTACTTAAAAAAAGAAAGAAGCATTCTGTAAAAAAGAAGGTAAGCACAAGACCCAGAGTCAGGATCTATGTATGGACTTTTCGCTATTTCATAAACTTGTTTGGAGAGCATGGGAAACCAGTTTCTATTTCTCAATTTCAGAATTAGATGAGAAGAATTTATAATTAATTAGTGGAAGGTGCTTGGGTCTCAAAAGTGATAAATATGAGATAGAGGATGACTCTCATGCTGAAATCTCTTAGTATTGTCAGAGGAAGCCTTTTGGTTTGGTATCTGAATTTGCTTTTAGTTTTTTCAAAAAATTTTAACATTTCATCAGGGAATGAGCAAAAGTAATTCTATCTGTATCACACGCAAAAATTTTCAAGTAAGTAGTTTTAGCTGTAAAATAGTTTTGAAATAGTTTTAGATTTATAAAAAAGTTACTGGGCTACTACAGAGAATTCCCATATACCCAGGGACCAACATCCCCTATCATTAGCAACTTACACTAGTATGGCCCATTTGTTGCGATTAATGAGCCAATATTGATACCTTAATTAACTGAGGTCCATACTTCATTCAGATTTTCTCAGTTTTTATGTAATATCCTTTGTTCCAGGATTTTACCCAGGACACATTACATTTAGCTGTCATGACTCCTTAGGTTCCTCTTAGCTATGACAGTTCCTTAGACATTCCTTGTTTGTGATAACCTTGATAGTCATTAAGAGAACTGCTCAGTACTCTGTACAATGTCCATCAATTTGGGTTTGGGGGTTAGACTAGGTTTATGGGTTTTTGGGAAGACCACAGAAGTAAAGTGGCATTCTCATCACATTATATCAAGAGTACATGCTATCAACATGAATTACTACCACTGATGTTAATTGTGACCACCTGGCTGTGGTAGTATTTGTCAGGTTTCTCCATTAAAGTTATTTTCCCTCCCTTTTCATACTGTACTGTTTGGACAGGAGTCTCTGTGCATAGCCCACACTGAAGGAACAGAAAAGTAGGCTCCCTCCTCCTTAAGGGCAAAGTACCTATATAATTTGGAATTCTACATGGCAAATCAGTCTCTTTCTCTCCCTTATATTTATTTAATCAATCACCAATTATATCAGTATGGAATCATAGATATTTATTTTATACTTTGGGTTACAACCCATTTCTACTTTATTCTGATGCTCAAATTGCTCCAGCATTGGTCAATGGAAGCTCTTTCAGTTGGCTCCTGTGTCCCGTTGACATGCCCCCATTATTTTTTTTTTTAAGCACTTCCTTACTTTCTGGCACTACAATATGCTCCAAACTCATTTCATATATTTCCTACGCCAGTCCTAGAACTAGCTATTTTCTCCAAAAGCCCTGGATCCTTTTATTGGAGAATGGTATTAGAAACCAAGATCTAGGTGCTAGGTATAATCATTGCTACTGGCATGTCATTGCTTCTAGGCCCTCTCAGCTGATGAAGCAAGGAATTACAGGTATGTGTATCAACTTGTGTATACATTCATATCTATAAATACTTCTACATGTAACCATCTGTGTCTATTAAGTTAAGCATGGGTTCTTACCGATATGTCCTTCTATAATCCATCATCACATGGACCATTCTAGCCTCCTCCCCTTACTCAACTGTAAACACCCACTCTATACATACTAGGATTCAAAGGATGAAATGAAACAGCAGTCTAGGCCTGAGATGAGGGAAGTAAAACACTTCCAGTTAATTCACTGGAGCACAAGGCACCACAGAAGTGCTTCACAGTGCACCCAAGCTTGCCCCAACAGCTACCTCTCTCCCAGCAGTGGCTGTCTTAATCTAAAATAGGAGCTGGCATGGGGTTCCCTAGGGATATGAACTGCCTGTGTATTTTTATCTGAGTCTTCTCTCACCACTATTCATCTGAGCTGGCTAAATTCTTAGCTTTCTGTAGGTATGAATGGCAAATCCACCTTCACTCTCATTATCAGAGTCAACAGGCATTCGCGAAATTTTCTATCAATACAATTTCTTCCATCCCCATTTCCATATAGGGCATGGAATCATATACCAGCTATACTCCTGAAAATATAAAAACTAAGCCAAAGAATAAGACTGAGATACTAAGACACTTCTAATTTAATATCACCTACATCTCTGTAATTCTTATTTTTCCCAAAGGTAATAAGAAAATAGTATAAATAACTCAATCCCTTTCTATTGTTTACAGGCAAAATGACTGAATAATGCAACGAATGACTTCATAATTCGTCATGTGCTTTTATTCTGCAAATTTATTTCTCCCTACCTAATTCACATAATATAGATACTGCCAGGCACAAACTAACATGCGAGGTTCAAGAGTACATGTGAGGCTGGATGCGGTGGTTCACATCTGTAATCCTAGCACTCTAAGAGGCTGAGGTGGGAGGATTGTTTAAGCTCAGGAGTTTGAGATCAGCCTGAGCAAGAGGGAGACCCCATCTCTACTAAAAATAGACAAATTAGCTGGGCATGGTGACATGCACCTATAGACCCAGCTACTGAGGAGGCTGAGGCAGGAGGATCCCTTGAGCCCAGGAGTTTGAGGTTGCAGTGAGCAATGATGATATCACTGTACTCTAGTATGGGTGACAGAGTGAGACCCTGTCTCAAAGAAAAAATTAAAAAGGAGTACACAAGACCCACTTCTGAGAATTTATCCTAATTTAACAGAAGAAAAATGTTCTAAGCCGAGAAATGCTCATTGCTACATTATGTATAATAATGAAAAATTAAAAACCAAAACAATCCCAAAAGTAGGAGAATGAATGAGCAAATGTGGATAAGTTAGGTCAATAGTACAATATGAAACAATTCAAAATAATTTGAAAACAAATTAGAAGTATGGAAAATGTCTAATATAGAATATAAGATAACAAATACATTTACACACTGCAAAAATAAATATAGAAAGAAACTGAAAGAAAATATATAGAAAATGATTTAGATAATGAAATCAACCAAATTTTTCCTTATAATTTTTCTTTTACAATAAAAGTTTTAAGAAAAAAAAGTTAGTGTATTCCTTCATAGATAGAGTTTTGCAGGTTCTTCCAAACCACACTCAACAGAAAAAAAAGATAACCTAGTGGGGGGTGTGGGAGGAGGTAGGAGCAGTTGAGACCAGGAAATAAAAGATCTGACTGCCTGGTTTAAATCCAGGCTCTGGGGCCAGGCGCGGTGGCTCATGCCTATAATCCTAGCACTCTGGGAGGCCGAGGTGGGCGGATCACTCAAGGTCAGGAGTTCGAAACCAGAGCGAGACCCCATCTCTACTAAAAATAGAAAGAAATTAATCGGCCAACTAAAAATATATATAGAAAAAATTAGCCGGGCATGGTGGCACATGCCTGTAGTCCCAGCTACTCGGGAGGCTGAGGCAGTAGGATCGCTTGAGCCCAGGAGTTTGAGGTTGCTGTGAGCTAGGCTGACGCCACGGCACTCTAGCCCAGGGAACAGAGTGAGACTCTGTCTCAAAAAAAAAAAAAAAAAAAATCCAGGCTCTGCTAGCTATTAATTCTATAATAGTTACTAATCTCTGTGAGTCCCTCTTTAAATTGGGGACACTTACACTTACCTTTATATCTTTGTGATAATAAAAAATAAATGTATAACAAGTATCTGATAAATGTAAACAGTTATTATTCCATTCATATATGTGTTGATCAGATAATAATGTTTAAGAAAAATACTGGGAAGAGTATCAATACAATCTTAAAGCAGCACATATTTTGTGCTGATTACTTATCTAGTGCTGATAAAACTATCTATTGAAAATCTCTTAAAATTAATTTTCTGTAAGAGCTCCATTGTTTAAAATTTTTATTCAATAGTACCTTGTAAAAAAAAAAAGATCACCCACTGTCTTTTTGATATTTCAAATAAATTTTTACTCATTTTACTTGCTGATTTTGTTTGTTTTACTTTTGGGGCTCATGGCAGTATAATCATAATCATAGGCTTTTTTAGGCCAGGCACAGTGGCTCACACCTGTAATCCTAGCACTCTGGGAGACCAAGGCGGGAGGATCGCTTAATTAAGCTCAGAGGTTCAAGACCAGGCTGCACAAGAATGAGACTCCATCACTACTAAAAAAAGAAAAACTTACCCAGGCATTGTGGCACATGCCTGGGTAGTGCCAGCTAGTCTGGAGGCTGAGGCAGGAGGATCACCTGAGTCCAGGATTTTGAAGTTGCAGTAAGCTACGATGACAACCCTGCACTCTACCCAGTGCGACAGAGTGAGACACTGTCTCAAAAAATTTTTAAAAATAATAGGCTTTCTAAAAGCTATTAATAAAATTTCACTCAAGGAAGAGGCTCTACTTTACTCATCTTTGTATTTCTTAGCACCAGGTACAGTATACAGCCTATATAGTCAACAATCAATACATATTTATCCATTGAACGCTTAGACATGTTTTATTCCCGCTGCAGAATTAAACTATATATCAGTATGGCTAAGAAACAATTATCATCACACATTTCTAATGCAATTTTCAAAAAGAGGGTTCCTGTTTTATTCTAGAACCTTCCACTAACAGAAGCACAAAAACAATGTGCACAAAAAGCCAATAGAATGGGCTCTCTAGATATATCTTGGGTTGCTAAAAGCAACTCAGGTTGAGAATTTAATGCTTTAAGACAATAAGTTCTAAAATGCTTGCTCCTACAATTATGAATGGAAATGACACCCCAGATTAGCTTCCCTCAGTATAAGAAAGAGGTTATCAAATTAAATTTCTACTAAGAAGATCACTTCAAAAGGAGAGCAATAAAATCTGGTTAATAGGATCTGCCAGGAGTCAAGAGCTGCCTTTCTGCCCTTGACATAGTATCTACTGCATCCCTGCATACACAGAACTAATATTCTCACGCAAGAGTCCCCAGCATTATGATGCTGCCACCTTCCTGCTTTCACCCTTGACTTTTACTCTCCCATTCATTCACTGTCACATTCAAGGAGCTGTTCAGCCACTATATCACTGCCATGACAAAGGCAGTTAGAACCACTGGATCAGCTGGAGAGCACACTCTAGAACACGAACATTAGAATCACTCCCCTCTTTTCACCTCCACCCAGGTAAGAAACATCAGGGCTGATCTGTACTGTACACCAGAAACCTGGAGGGAGCTGCCTGACATCTAGCGACTAAACATGAATGCTTATGAGGCACAGAACAGCACCTGTAAAACTCTGGCCCTATATTCTTGGTAAATCTTCATTGTTTCAAATTACTCCAGTGAGCCACAAAATGTAACGAACTGCTTAATCTAGCCTGACTTGTAACTAAGCAGCTGTGCTTTATTGATGGAAATTGTAAGGTAAGAGTTACAAATCACATATTTAATATTATAAAGGCATCTACATTGTATTTGATAAATATAGACACCCTGAAGAAGTAAAGAAATACCCTACACCCTGCCAAGCATACAATGTCAAAACAATGAAAAATGTTAAGACTTCAGCTCATAATTAGTCATTCTACTGCTAGTGAGGTGTTGGCAGGCAATTTCTAGGGGAAAAGTAATGTCTGAGCTTGGAATGAGCAGTCTCTCTATCGAAGAAGTGGACACTTAAGAACTGCTTCAGCCTGGCTCATAAATATTCCCATTCACAGGCAGATACCGGGTGGTCTGTGTAATCTGATTGTGAGTAGAAGCCATTGTAAGAAAAATAAACTAAAGAAAGGTTTTCTCAGTTCCCTCATCCACCATGGGAAAGGAAGTAAACTACCTGTCCTCTGAAGATACATCAGGATTTTTCTTCCAGTGACTCCCATCTTTGGGATCGTAACATTATAATCACTGTATAATCATAATTTTTTTTTCTAACAGAAGGAAAAACACACACACTCCATGAACTTGTTCTTTGAACCATAAGCACACAATTCTATTAAGTAAACGTAAAAATACAAAAAGTTAGAAATCCAATTCTCTTACTGGTTCTATGACATACCCTATTTGAATAGTAGTTCAATAATGATTTGTTTTTACTGGCTATATCACTTTGTCAAGAAAGATTTAAATATCTTTGCTAAAAAAATGAAAATATCACAATGAGCCAGAAGAATTCATTCAGTTACATGCTAAACAAAACAAAAATACTACCATATTGTGTTGCTGTTGCATAAAATAAATATGTTTAAACTAATCATTACTATGTGACAATTTTGATCTTAATAGAGTGAAGACAAACTATTAAATATTTCAGGAAAAAAATTTTAAACTCCTGAGTTTTTAAAAGAAACTTATAGTTCTGCACCAGGACTTTACTGTTATTGATAACAATAAACAGTTCATGTCATCAATAATTTGGAGAAAGAAATAATCTCTTTAAAAACAAAATAATTTTTTAACAGACATGAGCAAAGGCTGCATTTTTAGTTCTATGGCTTCATTATGTTTAGGGTCTCATAAAGGAGATCAAAAAGCATGTCTACAGCTATTAAATAACCTGGGTTTTTTCTAGATTGAAAAGACATTCCTTAACCATGTAAAATTTTAACCAAAAGTGAGCTTAGACTGCACAGATTACATAGTGATCATAGATGGAAAAAATACATGTATATAATGAAATGCCCAGTGGTCACCAACTTAAGCATGTGATCAAAGCTGGCAATACCAAGAGAAGCACAATTTGACATTATGGAACTCCTGATATAATAAGAAGTACATGTCATCTAATAAAGTATTCTTGTCAAAAAATGTTTAGGCTGAATTTAATTGTGAAGAAACCAATTAGATAAATCTAGAATGTTGGACACTGTATAAAAAAGACTTTGGCAAATACTTAGACTCTTCAAAAAAAAAAAGTCAATGTTGGAAAAACAAACCAAAAATGTCAGAAGGACTGTTGTAGGTTAAAATAAAATAAAAAGACATAATCAAATGCTTGAATCTTGACTGGATCTTGAATTAAAACAAAATTTTTAAAACTGCAATAAAAGACAGTTTGGGAGCAATCAGGGAAATTTGAATAGTGACTGTATACTAGATGTTATGGGATTGTTGATATTTTTCTTAGGTGTATAATGGTACTATGGTAAAATAATATACACTTATTTTTAGGAAGTGTATGCAGAAAGACTTAAAGGAAGTGTCAGAATGTCTGCAACTGGCCACAAGGCAGCAAAAAAAAAAAAAGAGGGAGAAGAAGAAAAGGAAAACATATATCGAAAAATATTAGTCATTGGTCAATCTAAGATAGAGGCATTCACTGTTCTGGTGTTATAACTTTTCTGTAGGTTTGAACCTTTTTAAATTTTAAAGTTGGGAAAGGGAGAAGAATAATTGTGGAAGTTCCACTCTTTTCATCCATTTGTAGTACTTTGCTTTGATCCCTCAAACCATTCAAATTGTCATTACTTTTCTCTCAGCAGCAAAAGATAAATTAAATGGTGATGCATGATAGGCAGCAAAGATAAAAAATTCCTTTTTTTCAAAGCTTAGAAAATACTGCCTAGAAATGCAATTCCAATTGCTTGATGACTTGGGATATAGGGGGAAAATAATGGAGAGAGAGAGAAATACAAATTCGTAAGAGAGCCCTTCAAGGGTGAATTTAAAAGCCTAGTGTAAAAAACAACACAGTTCCCAAACCTTATTAAAGAAGTTAAAAGAAAAGCCCCAATTTAAACAAAGCCAGTCAGCAAGAGTAGTAAAATATTTTCCAAAAATGCAAATCCTATTGCCCATTTATAAATTTAAAGAGGTTACCAAACATGATTTATCACCATGGACAAGAAAATCTTAACATTTCAAATGTTTATCTTCGAATGGGTTAAGTGCAAAAAGAATGCTGAATATAAAAAGTTTAATAACCAGAAATCATTTTTCTGGTAAGATTTCATTAAGTTGTTTTAATATGTAAAAGCTAAAAGATTAAAAATAATCTCTGAAAAATATGAAACTCCAAAAAGAGGATCTGTAAAGAATGAGAAAACTAGGCCGGGCACAATGCCTGTAATCCTAACTTTGGGAGGCCAAGGCGGGAGGATCACTTGAGATCAAGTTTGAGGCTGTAGTAAGCTATGATGACACCACTGTGCTCTAGCCTGGGCAACAGAGTGACACCTCATCTATACAAAAACTTTTTAAAAAATTAGCTAGGCATGGTGATGACGTGCACTATAGTCCCGACTACGTGGGAGACTGAGGCAGGAGAATCATGTGAGCCCAGGAGTTTGAGGTTGTACTCTAGCTTGGGCAACAGTGAGACCCTGTTTGGAAAAAACAAAAACAAAAAAGAAAACTGTGCCAGGCACATAGTGGGCACTCAAATATTTGCTAAATGAATACTTACTGAAGACAAAAGTATACCACATCCCTTTAAAATATGCTACTATTGTCCAGCAAAATAGGGGCATGTGAAATTTTTTCCCTATGTAAAACTGCAACATTGCAATAATCAGACATATATGTTATATCAAAGCAAAATTCTAGGAAAAAAAAATTCGTACCAGTGGCTGTCTGAAGACACAATTTACTCTATCAAAAAATCATCACAAGTCCTAAGGGGATCCTCTTGCAGAACAAAGAGTCTCTACAGACCCACAGAAGGAAAATGAGTTCTGGAAACCAATGATATCACACAGGAATAGCTTTTAAGAATCAGGGCTACTCCTTATACTTCTAGGGGTTTCCAGAACCCCTCTTCCACTGGGAAATACTTAAGCCTGAAGAACTTACAGGAGCTCTTTCAAAGGACACTGGGTTGTAAGCGGCATGATATCCTCAATAGAAGTTAATTCCTAGGAATATAAACTCTTGTGCCTGACTGAACTTTTGAGAGACAGAAAAGTCTATAATCACCTCAAGGATAACTGCCGTGCCTGGGATCATTCTTTCTGCATTAAATAAAACAAGCTTACTTCCATGTCTGTAACTAATTGGATCAAGAACCAGCACCTGAAGCAAGGCTAGACATAATGGAGGTAACCAAAAGGACAAGGTGAGAAGTGTTGGTTAACCTGGCCATTTAAAATGGTGGTCATTGGCCACATGTGGCTTTTAAGCATTTGAAATTTGACTAGTCTGAATTGAGATGTGCTATATGCATAAAATAACACAGTAAATTAAGATGTCGTATGAAGAAAAAAATACAAAAACCTTAATAATTTATACTGATTATATACTGAAATAGTATTTCATATATATTAGGTTAAAAATATTAAAGTTTATTTTTACCTTGCTTTGTTTTTACTTATGTGGCTACTAGAAAATTTTAAATTATATGTTGCTCATGTTCTATTTTTTATTGGACAGCACTAAGTTAAACACTCTGACTAAAAAGAGAGCTCAATAAAAACAGCAGCAACTTATATTCCTTAGAGGCACTTAACAGGTTTTGGGTATGTGCTACTATGTCAAATACAATATTTCTCTTAGTCCTCAAAATGGCTCTAAGAAATAAATACCCTGGGTTGAAGGAAAGGAAACTGTGCCTTGGGGGGAGGGGTAGATACACACAATAAAGTACTCCAAATCACAGAGCTACTAAATACCACAACAGGGCTTTGAATTCAAACCTTCTGGTTCCAGAGCTTAAGCTCAGAACCCCTATGCCAGTGGTTCTCAAAATGTTGTCCAGGACTATGAGCATCACCTGTGAGCTTGTTAAAAATGCAAATTCTCAGGCTTTTCCCTAGGTGGGGCTTAGTTAACACTTTAAGGAGCCTTCCAGATGATGCTGATTCAATCCTAACATTTGAGTACCACTGCCCTTGGGCTTGTCTACACCAGTAACAGCCACTCAAATCCTCCCAAAAGAGAGTAACTGTGTGAGAAGCTGAGAAAAGGCTAGTCTTTGTCACTGTATCCTTTCCAGAAGCTCTTCAAGAGACCTGCTCTATGTCCCAGATCTGGTGAGCACTGAGGCTTTACAGCTGCATTGTGACTTTCTAGAATACCCCTTCAACAAGCCCATCTAGAGCAGCATTTCATCAAATTTAACATCCAGATTACAGATTTAAATGCAATTAAAATCGCAAAGTACTAGCAAAAAAAAAATGTAGTTTTTTAAATGATGACAATAGGGTGAACACCTAAGTATGAAACAAACTGTACTATAAAAGATTGATACACTCAATAATGTATTTTTTTTTTAAATCCTGAATTGCAGAAAAACATCACAAACAAGGTTTCAAAAACATTTTTTTTACAAGAGTCAGGATGGTATCTGCAACAAAAGGGCTCATTTTTTAATTTATAAAAATGATTCCTACAGGTCAAATGAAAAGAACCACCCAAGAGGGGAAAAACGCTTCCTCAAATTAATTAATTCAAACAGATGGGGCGCATAAAGGAAATGCAAAATCTCAATAAAAATGAAAATGACACTTATTTATTTTTCACTTTTCAGACCGGCAAAGATCAAAGAGTTTGAAAACATGTCTAAAGGTAAGCTTCTGCTATTCTTACGCCTACTCCCATGTCTTCTGCAATTCAATTTATAGTAATTCCACCCAGAAATCGGTCAAGTCAAAAATCTTGATATCATACTTGATCTCTGTCTCTGTTTCTCTTCCCCTTTCCCTCTCCCCCACATCTGTCAGCAAATCCTGCCAGCTCCAGCTTCAAATAAGATTCAGAATTCAACTACTTTTCATCACCCTCAGTGTCATCACTCTGATCCAAGGCATTGTGAAATCTCCCCTGGGTTATTCTAGTAACCTCCTAACTGCCTTTGCCCTTGCCTCAAGTCATTTCTTAACATGAAAGAATCACTTTAACTGCTAAAATGTAAAGAAGCTCATATCACCATTCTGCTCAAAACTCTTGGAGTTGTGATAATAATCAATGGATTTTTATCTCACTGAGTACTGGCTGAAGTCTTTACTTATCATGATCCACAAACCACCTTACTCCCTGGCCTCATCTCCTACTACTCACCCCTTTGCTCTCTCTACTGCAGACATAATGGCCCCCCTTGCTGTTCTTAAACATCAAGGACACTCTGGCCTCAGAATCTTTGCACTAGCTCTGCCTGAGATGTTCATCTGCCAGATGGCTGCATGGTTAGCTCCCTCACATCCTGCAGATTGTTATTTAAAGGCCTTTAGATAGGCCACACTGTCTAAAATTTTACTCTCTGACCCTGGCACTTCATATACTGATTTGAAGGCAGAATATGCCTTCATTGATTCAATGTGCTAAGTCTGGCTATCTGATTCTCCTTATGTAGGGAATCTGGTGTGAAATGTCCTTTGGAAGCATTTTTTTAAATCTACTGAGTTATGAAATTGTATCAGGTGGTATCTTGTATGGAGTCTTACCTCATTTATCTTGCTTATTATTTAGTATGGGTTCACTGACTTTGAAAATTTCAGTCTTTAACACTGAAATTTTTCTTTCATTATTACTTCTATCCCTTCCCACTTTATTCTGCTTTCCCTTTTAGGACCTCCCATTAGAGAAAGTTTTTGAAGAAAAATAATTTTGAATTTAGACCTTTAGACCCAAATAGCATTCTTGCCAGAGGGCAAAGCACTGATATTTTCAAACTTACAGGCTCTCAAATTTACCACTTAGATCTTTCTGATAACAATACCAGAAGATGTTCTCCAACATCTGAACTTCAGCAATAGGAAAATGTGTGATATATAAAAAAGAGTGGCAGGCAAGGCAAAAGTTAAACTCATGGTTATGTCTAAATAATCACTGCTGCCTGACATAAAAGAGAATGTACAAACGAAATGATCCCTGTAAGTACTGTAGAGGTCACTCTTTTTGTTTTTTAACCAAGCAAATACCTAACACCACAGAAACATGATTACCAAAGATTTTTAGGCAACTTTATCCAATCTATTAACATCTCAAACTTATGTCCAAACTCAACTCCTCATTTTCCCATCAAAACTACTTCTCTGATAGCCTTCTTCAGCTCAGTAAACTAAGTCAATTCTGTTCTTCTAGTTGCTTGGGCCAAAAATCTTGAAGTCTTCCTTGATCCTTCCTTTTCATATCCCATCAATCAATAAAGCCTGCCAGGTCTACCTTCAAAGTATATCCAAAATCCTAATAATTCCTCCCAAATCCATAGCTCTGGTTGATACCATCATAATCTTAAACTTTAATTACTGCAATAATCTCCTAAATGGTCTTTATGCATCCTCCTTTGCCCCTACATAGCAGCCCAAGAAACCCATTTAAAGTTAAGACTGATCACATCACTCCTTTGATGTGATCAAACAAACCCAACACTGACTTCCCATCTTATCCAGAGTAAAAGCTAAAAGTTCTTACTAAGGCCCACAAGGGCTTAAATGACCTAAGTCTCTTGTTACTTCTGATCTTATCTCTTATTAGTCTTTTAGTCTTTTACTCTGTGCCTGCCAACACACTGGCTTCTTTGCTGTTCCTGGAACAAATCTTAGAACATTCTCCAGTCTCGGGGCCTTTGCACCTGCTGTAACCTTTGTGTGACACTCTTTCCCCAGATATCCATATGGCTTGATCTTTATCTTTTGCTATGGACTAAATGATTATGTCTCCCCAAAATTCATATGTTGAAGCCCTAATCCCCAATGTGATGGTAGGAAGTGGTGACTTTGGAGGGTAATTAGGTTATGAGTCCTCAAGGATGGGATAAGTGTCCTTATAAAAAGAGACACTACAGAGATGATCTTTTGCTCTGTCTCTCTTTGTCATGTGAGGATACAACAAGAAGGCATCTGCAAACCAGGGAGAGGGCCCTCATCAGGAACCTAATTGGCCAGCACCTTGATCTTGTTTTTTCCAGCCTTCAATACTGCAAAGAATAAATCTGCTTTTTAAGCCACTCAGTCTATATTTCCATAAAATAGGAAACCTACATGTTCAAACACCCCTTCCTTCCTTAACACCCCCACTCCCTTTAACTGTGCTTTCTTTTTCCCCATAACACTCATCACCATCTGATGTACTACTTGTGTATTACATATGTACTTGTTTCTCTCTCCTCCCACAAGAATATAAGGTCCTTGAAGATAGAGACTTTGCCAGTTTCATTTCCTGCTATATTCCCATGCTAGGATACTACCTGCTATACATTAAATGTTCAGCTAAATATTTGTGGAATTAAAAACTAGACATGTAAAAAAATATGCAAACAAGAATACCACTAAGGAAGCTGCTCACTGCTTTACTTCTGGAACCTAAAAGAGTCCCTGACACAGAGCAAATACTCAATAATGTTGGAGGATGAGAGGTAAGAAGGAGCTTACAATCTAAGTTAAGGATACGTTTTTAAATAAGCGAGAGGAGTTAGAAGAACTATGAGGACAAATCGATGTTAAATGTTTGTTTTAACTCAGAATGAGGGCTGGACTATGCAATCTATGTCTGTAACAAAACTATCCCGACAGGAAAGTAGAGACAAAATGACAAAATAAACATATCTCAGAGCAGTGACATTTCTGGCAGAGGTGGGGGATGGGGAAAAGTTTGCAACAGATGTACCAAGATACCACAGCAAGGACAAAATTTGGCAGGAATAGGAAGCATAAAGGTCAAACTGGAGATACATACTGAGACCACATATTTACACAGCTTACTGGGAAAGCAGGATTAAAGTTCACACCCAGTGATACAGAAAGAATCCTATGTGCTTCTATGGTTATCAGAAAAAACCACATATCACACAGTCCAACAGGGTAATAATGCAACTGTGTAAGGGCAAAGATAACGTTACTATGGGAACTTTGTGTCCAGTTTTTCCTACCTATTGGCAAAATTAATATTTTCATCTAATGTAGCACTAAAAACTTTTATGAAAAAAATAACTTACACAATATATTCTTGTAACTCCAATAACCTTAATTCGTAGTTTTCAAAACACGCTCTGAAAGAGTTAAGAATATGCAAATAATTACAACAGTTCTAGACTTGCCTGAGAAACTCAGAATTTCTTTCCCGAAAATATTAAACCTATTTAAAAGAAACCATTTTAAAGAGGATGTTCCATTTTTTAAGGCATATCTGACAGTAATAATATTCTTTTATTTTCTTTTTTAGACACTCTCACTCTATTGCCCCGGGCTAGAGTGCCGTGGCGTCAGCCTAGCTCACAGCAACCTCAAACTCCTGGGCTCAAGCGATCCTCCCGCTTCACCTCCTCAGTAGCTGGTACTACAAGCACACCCCACCATGCCTGGCTAATTTTTTCTATTTTTAATAGAGATGGGGTCTTGCTCTTGCTCAGGCTGGTCTTGAACTCCTGAACTCCAGCGATCCTCCCGCCTCAGCACCCAAAGTGCTAGGATTACAGGCGTCGGCCACCGCGCCCAGCCAGTAATAATACTCTTTTTAAAAGAAAGAGCAGTTGAAACCAAACAAATCGTGACCGAGAGTATATATACTCGATTCCAGTGAGAAGAGTGAGAATGTCACCCAAACTATCGGGCTCTTGCTCCTCTCATATCCCTCTCCTCTCAATCCTGATTAAACAAAATGCTAGCTAATGTTCACAAAAGTTCTGTGTCAAAACAATAGTACTCAAACAGCTGTTAAGATTTAGATTCAGCAAGTATGGGGCAGGGCCAAGATATTTAAAGTTTACAAAGATTCTGCAACTGAGTATGCACTACCATTTAAAAGGCAACAATTACTTCATTGAGATGCTCACTATTTTTTTAGGTTTATAGTTCCACTCACACACACAAATATAGGTGTCCTCATCTTTATCAGCAGAACTCACTCCGGGATCTTATTTTTTAATTTTTATAAAATGAATTCTGTTACCATTTGATTATAAACTTTTTTGGCTATACTCACCAACTGAAGGGAACCCTAGATACTGACACTTGGAGGACTTCCGGAGAAAATTCAAAATCCTGAACCATTTTGTCAAAATCTAGAAACTTATTCCACTGAACATCACCACCTGTGACCTCTGACTCATCATATTACAGAAATAAACTTCTCTCATGCTTGGAGATCCACTGGCTACTCACTTCTGACTCCTCTCCTTTGTTCTGAGTATTTACAATGTCTTCTAGAACTAAGGTTAAATTTCAAACTTTACAACAGGTACTACAATCTGATTCAAAGTCAAGTCCCACTCCAGCTTAAATGTTCTTGAGTGTTTTTATCTCTGAGATAAATCACTGCCCTGTATGCAGGAAATGTAAGTTTTAGAACTGATAAATTGTAGGCCATGACTCTCTTATCTTTGCATTCCCTGTGCCTGAAACATTTAGTAAACATTCTGAAATATTTTTTTGCTGACATAATTATGACTTAGGCTTCTTAATAACCCCATGAGCGTGAAACTAAGTTTGCTTTTAACCATTATATTAAAGAAATACAGAACAATGAGAAAAAAATCCTCTTTCATTGTTAAATACAGATGGTTAAATAATATAAACCCCTGCTTTCTTCAGAAATTTATACCTTGCTCTAACGATTAAACTTTATTTATTTATTTATTTATTTATTTAATTTTAGACAGAGTCTTCTATTCTGTCTAGAGCTAGAGTACAGTGGCATCATCATAGCTCACTGCAACCTCAAACTCCTGGCTCAAGTGGTCCTCCTGCCTCAGTCTCCAGAGTAGCTGGGACTACAAGAACACACCACCACACTCATTTTTTAATTTTTAGTAAAAGGGGAGGGGTCTCACTCTTGCTTAGGCTAGTCTTGAACTCCTGGCCTCAAGCGATCCTCCTACCTCAGCCTCCCAGAGTACTAGGATTACAGGTGTAAGCCACTGCATTGGCCTCAGATTAACTTTCTTAAAGAGAGAGAGGAGTAGATGAATTGCCAAAACAGAAAAAAGGGAGGGAGAGGGAGAGAGAGAGAGAGAGGGAGAGAGGGAGGGAGAGAGGGAGGGAGGGAGAGGGAGGGGGGGAGAGGGAGGGGGAGAGGGAGAGGGAGAGGGACTCATTTTTATCCACTAACTAAGGATAAAAAATCTACAACTGGTGACTAGCCAGTACGTATATTTTTAAAATTGGTAGAGTTATTTCTTCACTCCCCAAAGAATTTCTTATGCACAGGAGGTACTGGTAGTAGCTTACTAAACTAATTTGTGGTGCCTATAATGACATTCAACCACTGCCACTCCCCCAAAATCCACTTAAATCCTCACCTAGGTAGTAGCTGATGAATCCCATCAGAGCTCAGTCACATAAGGGCACAGACCACAAAGTCAAATATCTATAAGAATTAAACAGATAACGTGAGGAAGTGAAGTAAGCTAGGTTCAGGACAACAGGAAGTAGTTTTAGTCTGGCAAACTCCAGGATGCCTGCCAGTCTAAAGGGGCAGTATCTACTAAACTCCAGCCAATGACAGCCACAAAGATATTTAAAAAGAAAAAAAAAATACCACATTTTATAAAGACAAGACAAACATTCAAAATTTATGTAAAATTTCACCTAGTTTTAAAACACTGCAAGCCAAATCAAACATATCTATAGATAATGTCTACTTTTGTATTTTCTTGTTAAAATACAAATGTCCCTGAGAGAGATAGTTATCAATTTCAGTCTAAGGGTATCAACACAATGCTTTTAGCACAGTACCTGCTGGATAAAGACTAATTCAGATGTTAAAAGAGACTGAAAGAATAAAAACCAAATTTCACAGTTGCACAAATTGACAAATCTCTGCCTCTCCTATCCCACTTACCTCTTTTCCTGTATCTTAATTCTCCTTTATTTGTTCCTCTTTTGTCTTTCAAAATTGCTTATGTTTTACTGGCACTGAGAACCTTAATAACATCAACCTTAACTTTATTCATGAATTTTTAAATTTGAAAATTAATGTATTAGAATAAGGAGTTCAAATGAATTTTAAGATTTTTCTCAGGCCAGGATTGTTATGTTCATGTATCTTCCAATTATCACTTCCCTATCCCTGATCTCACCTTGGTTCTTAATACATAAATATTTGTTAAACTGAGTTAGTTTCATTATAAAGAAATTTTAAAAGTTTTATTTCATTTTATTTACTTTATTTAGAGATGGGGTCTTGCTATATTGCCCAGGCTGGCCTCAAACTCCAGGGCTCAAGCAATCCTCCCACCTCAGCCTTCCAAATTGCTGGGATTACAGGCACGTGCCACCACAACTGGCTTAAATAATATTTTACAAAAGGATTTCCTCTAGTATCACATTACTGATAGTGCCTTACCTATTCCCAGTACTCAATGAATACTCATTGCCTCGTTTACAGCTCTTTATTTATGGAGCTAGAAACTGAGGGAAATAAAAGTATTGGAAGTCTTACTACACGGTAAACAATTAAAAATGAAATATCCCTTTTTAATTTTTTCAGATAATTTTCACATTCAACCTTTAGAGACTGCTAAAAATAAAAAGCACAACTGCCGAAGCAAGCCCATGAATTCATAACACATACAACAATGTCCTCTCTGATAACTAACAGATTAAGTCCTAGGCTTCCATATTCTCAAAAGGGGGATGTGCTGACAGCAACTACAACTGGCCCACTGGTTCAGACCAGCTTAGCTGGACCCAGGTGAATCATGCCTTAACCTCTGGAAGAGCAGCTCACTTTTAAAGACTAGAGTTGTACTACACCTGGATGCTAAGTTTTTTACCACTGAAGTGTCTGCCAACTTATCAGGGGTGACACTGCTTTGTTCAAATTATGTAATCAAATATAATTTAAAAGTTGTCAGGAAGTGCAATTTCTATACCCTACCATCAACTAAAGTGAAACCCATAAGGGAGTGATTGTTGTTCAAATTTTTAGTTTTCTCTCTAGGATCACCTGGGAAAATGTGGAAGTTAAGACTGCATAACTCCTGAGCATCCATTACAACCCCCATGGTTTTGCCACTGATAATGTACTCCCTTCTTCTCATATGTACAATGAGAGACCTGGATAGTTTTACTTAAAAGCTCTTAATCCTCAGTTTACCTGACCCAATTTCAGTTTTGAGTTTCTTTTCCAGCAACTCTTAAGTGTAAGGATTGACATTTCATGACCTTTATTCTTTCTTCGAGTTACTGACATAAATTTCATGCTCTATCTTGCAGTTACCATATTGGTCCATTAGATACATTTTATAAATCCAAGACACATTATAGAAGCTTAGTGATATTATTTTTCCTATATCTCGAAACGCATTGCCATTTCATCATCCATGGAGTTACTTTATCATCACTCATCCACTATATCCAACTATGCTTATAAAAAGACTAGAATAACAACAAGAAAAAAAATTGAGGCTGGGTGCAGTGAGTGCAGTATCTCATGCCTATAATCTCAGCACTTTGAGAGACTGAGGTGGGAGGATCACTGAGGCCAGGAGTTCCAGACCAGTCTGGGCAACATAGTGAGACCTAAACTCTACAAACAAAAAATTTAAAAAGATTAGCCTAGTATGGTGGCACATGCCTATAGTGTCAGCTATTGGAGAGACTGAGGTGGGAGGCTTGAGTCCAGAAGTTTGAAGTTACAGTGAGCTACAATCAGGTCACTGCATCTGGCCTAGGCGACAGAGTGAGACTCTGTCTCACAAAAAGAAAAGAAAAAAGAAAATGATGGAATCACTTATACCGAAGGATGATACAATAGTGAAATAAATGATTATCCTTTAGTTTTCTTATTGCATTGCCCAAAGTACAGTCATGTGTCACTTAATGATGACAATGTCTTCTGAGAAATGCATCATTAGGTGATTTCATCATTATGTGAACATCATAGAGTGTTCTTACACAAACCTAGATGATACAGCCTGCTATACACCCGGGCTATATGGTATAGCTTATTTTTCCTAGGCCACAAACCAGTACAGTATGTACAGTACTGAATACTATAGGCAGTTATAACACAATGGTATTTATATATCTAAACATAGAAAAGATACAATAAAAATACACTATAAAAGATTAAAAATGGTACACCTCTTTATAGCACTTACCACAAGTGGAGTTTGCACAACTGTAGGTTGTTCTAGGTGAGTGAGTGAATGATTTTGAGTGAATGTGAAGGCCTACAACATTACTATACACTACTGTGAACTTTATAAACACTGTATACTTAGGGCTACACTAAATTTATAAAAAGATATTTTTCTTTCTTCAATAATAAATTCACCTTAGCTTAATGTAACTTTTTTACTTTATAAACTTTTTTATTCTTTTGTAGTAACAGCTTAAAACACAAATACACTGTGCAGCTATATGAAAATATTTTCTATCTTTAGTCTACTATATAAGCAATTTTCATGTTTAAAATTTTTTATTTTATTTACTTTTTAAGCTTTTTTGTTAAAACTAAGACACAAACACACACATTAGCCCAAGCATACACAAAGTGAAGATCATTGTTATCACTGTCTTCCACCCTCACATCCTGACCCACTGGGAGGTCTTCAGGGGCAATAACAGGAATGGAGCTGTCATCTCCTATAACAATAATATCTTCTTCTGGTATACCTCCTGAAGGACCTGCCTGAGGCTGTTTTACAGTTGATTTTTTTTTTCAATGAATAGTAAGAGTACACTCTAAAATAATGATCAAAAATATAGTAAAAGAAGAAACAACAGTGAATTAGCACCGCTTATGCTATCCTGGATTAAGCTTAAGCCTGTTTTCCAAAGTGAGGCAACACAAG
>VBSM01000361.1:6151701-6204188 GCA_008086735.1 Cheirogaleus medius | reverse complement strand
AAAAAAAAAAAAAAGTGTAGTAAATACATAAACCAGTAACATAGTCATTTATTATCATTATCAGTATCAAGTGTTATGCACGGTACATACCCATACATGCTAGATTTTTAGACTGGAAGCGTAGTAGGTTTGTTTACAGCAACATTACAACAGAATGTGAGTAATACATTCTGCTATGACATTACCAGACGATAGAAATTTTTCAGTATGGAAACACTGTCATTGTCAGTCTATCCTTGATGGAAACACCATATGCAGCCCATGAGTGTATTTGCATCATCTTTTATCCTCCTGAGGGCTGCTCCACTGCTTAAATCATTTACAAATATAAAAATATATATAATTGGCCAAATTTTTGTTATACAACCCATGTTGGCAATCTACAAAGAAAAATTTAAAAAGTACATTTCCCCATGATGTACCACCCAGAGAGGAGAAGGCGAGGAAAGGAGCATATCATATCAAAAATGTACATATATATACTATATTTTTATATATTTATTTTATAAAACAAATACTATAATAATCTATTTCAGCTTGCTTCTTTCACTCAAAAATATAAATATTTTAAAATTAAAATTTATAATTATAAACTTCTTGAGAATTCCACAATTCTTCCTATAGTAACAATTAGCATTCTAGAGCACCTACCTAACCATGACAAAAAAAAAAAAATCACAATACCCTGAGATCTGATTACAGGTGTCACAACAAGAGAGGCTGTTATCTGGTGCCATATGGGTAAAAATGGTAACTTTAAAAAAACAACATTCACAGAAAAGTACCTAATTTTGAAATAATAATGTTGTAGAAACCACAAGGGGATTTCCATCTAGGTCCAGATACAGTTGTACAAAGATCCAATAACTGAGACAAGGAGGATTGCCAAGAAGAACTTTTTTTAATATGACAGATGTCTTGTCTGAAGAATAGGAGGAGATGCCTCAAATCCTTCTCCCCAACTAATGGAGATCATGGGCTTTTAAAGGATGGGTCATGTGCCTTGAGGGCAGGTCATGGTATATCTCCTAAGGGCTACAAGCATAGGGGGCAGGTTGTGGGGGATGGTGAACCTTGGCTGCAGGAAGCCTTCAGCATCTCAGCTCCTCTGTTTTGCAGAAAATCCACCATATCTGGGAAACAACTCAAAAAGTCAAGTAGTTGATAAAACACACACAGGGGTCACCGAAATTTGTTCACAGAGTCAGTTAAAATAACAGCTCTCTTCTTATCTCAGAGTCCTGAATAAGGTAGTACCCCGATTTATAAATGTTGACCTGATCATGTTGCAGTTTTTGTTTAAGTGCCCCTAATTTCTCTGAATACAAAAAAACAAGTTATTCCTATGAATAAAATAGGATCCTAAATCAGCCCAAATTCTTCTACCTATACATTTATCACCATCTACATTTCTATCAGCTTCTAGGATGGAAGTACCAGCTAGGTCTAGTTCCCCTAGGATCAGGCTGTTCATTTTCTTATTTCCTTTTTAAGAAAATCTTGTATTTTAAATTTACCCCCTCCCCCTTGCTATGTTCTCCTGGTGCCCTTAGAAGTATATTCTAATTGTGCCTTTTTGTGCACAAGAACAAACAGAAAACAAAGAAATAAATTCCCATTATAATTTTTCAGGGAAGATTCTACTTCACCCAAGCAAGGTATTGCTTACCCTATAATTAATTTTAATATTGTAGCAGGGAAGTTTTTTTCCTTTATGTTTTAATCTGGGGACAAGAACAAATCCAGTAATAGAACGTCAACATTAATTTGAGGGGAGATGAAAAATGACTTAATAACACTGCAGCAGTATTAATATTGTACGATAGATCATGAAGCCATAAAACTCTTGACAAATTCATTTTTGTATCACTGTATATTCTTGCTAATAGGGCAGGTCATATCTGAAAGGCTGTTAATACCTTACTGCCCAAATGCCGATCAAATTGCACTGCAAGGGAATGTATTTTGCAGGACGTAGGAGAAGAGAATAGTCTTTACTCATCTGTAGTTTGCATTTATATGCAGCATAGAGAAGAATGAGGGCAGAGTGATTTCATGCAGGAAGTTAACACTTGTTTGAAATCAAGTGATCCAATTCAGAAAATGAGTTGATGGTTACTAGGAAATCTGCTTCCACTTCAAGACTCTCTAGCCAAGGAATTAAGATTGGAAAACAGATACAAATGATACAAAAGATTTTATCTCAAACAGCTCTAAACAAAGTGCCAAACCCATAGACCAAACAGAGGAATTCTAGCCTAGTCTGATATAACAGCAGCTACCAGGTCCTCAGACAAAATGTACACTAAAAACAATTTCTTCTTCTAGGCAAGATGGGCTAAGAGGGACTAGATTTATCTTCCTGCCTGAAACAACAAAAAAAAAACTCAGAGAAAAATACATGAGATAACAGTTTGCAAGACTGGATATCTGAGTCCAAAAAAAAAAAAAAAAAGGACAGTGATCTCTGAGAGATGGGAGGCAAAAAAAAATCCAGCCCATTATTATAACTGTCTTGGCTTACTGTCTTGAAGAGAGTTCCCAGGCCACAAAACAGAAACAGAGAAGGGAATGGGAGCTGGGGCCCAGCAGTAGCCCTGGCTCGTGCAGCTGCAGCTCAGAGAGGCCCTGTGCTTGGTTTAATGCTCTGCTGTTGACATCTTAATATTGCAAATAATTTTGGAACAAAGGGCTCACATTTCATTTTACACAGGGCCCTGAAAATTATATAGTTGGTCCTGCCCAGCAAACGTCCTGAGTTAATGAAATGGGCTGAGAGTCTGATGAGAACAAAGCAGCTGCAGTTCAAAGAACAGAAAATCAAGAAGAGAAAGCTCTGTATTGGTAGGGCATCCTGAGTATGCAGCAGAGGACAAATCAGCACATGCCTACAAAAAAACTAACTGAGGCCAGGGAAAGAACCATTACAATGAATTGTTCTGACAGTGCTTGAACACACACACATAAGGCTCACAATAGTGCCTATTCCCTACAGTCACAGACTGGAAAAACTCATAATTTAGAGGCGTTGGGTAGAGTACACAAGAAGGTCTTGCCTCAGAAATAGAGAACAATTAGCCCTAGACTAAGCACCACTCCAAATCCATCTTTAAAAAAAACAAAAAATCATAAATGCATGACTCTAAAAGATCAAATTGTTTCTAAGTAACTTAGTTACTTGGAAGCTCAAGAACAAAGCTCAAGATTTGTAGATTTGTATACAAAAATATTGAGCACCCAACAAGGCAACATTCACAGTATCTGGCATCTAAACAAAGATGATCAGGTATACAAAGAAGCAGGAAAATCTGACCCACAGTGAAGAGAATAATCACAACCAACCCAGAACTGACAAAGATGTTAAGCAGAGGAGGATATTAAAGTAACAGCAGAATTTGTAGGCTGCCACTAAAGCAATAGTTAGGTAAGTAATTTTTAGCATTAAATATTTTTACTAGAAAAGAGGATCTCAAATCAATAAATTTAGTTTCCACTTTAAGAAACTAGAAAATGAGGACAAATTAAACTCAGAGTAAACAGAAGAAAGAAAATAATAAAGATTAAAGTAAAAAAATCTATAAAATAGAAAACAGAAAAACAAGAGAGAAAAGCAATGAAATGAAAAGAAGGTTCTTTAAGATGATCAACAAGTTGATAAACCTCTAGCTAGACTGACTTGGGAACAAAAAGAGAAGACATAAATTATCAATATCAGAAATGAGAGGTGTCTTCACTATAGTTTTACAGATATTAAAAGCATAATGGAGTATTATGAACAACTTTATGCCACAGTAACAGAGGTAAAGGTTGGAAAAATGGCAAAGAAATGTTTTCTGAGTTGTCTCTCTAAAACTCCCACCCTTTTGGGCAATTAAAACCTGAATTTTCATTCTGTAGTCCCAGAAGCTAATAATCCAAGGGGCAGGAAAATGTTCTTTGCTGTTTGTTTTCTAGTATATCTTAAGCCACAGGAGATGGCTGAAAAGAATTGTCCACAGGGAAATAAGGTCCACCCAAATCACCAATTGTAGTTAAAATAACAATAGTCTGAAAGCCATGACATGTGACACTGGTCATGTAGACCCAAGCTCAACTGCTGAAAAACTCCCTTTTAAAAAGCCCTGCATTTTGGCTTAAAGCTAAGATAGGAGTCTTTGAGACGCTATTCCATTGCCCTCTTCATTTGCCGGCAAATTGATAAACTTCTCTTTCCTTTTCCTGAAACCACTTGTCCTCTTTCTTCATTCTCAGCCATTTGGCCTTTGGGATAAGTACCGAACTTTCTTTGGTAACACCCTAAGTACAAGTTAGAAGAAATGGGACAAATTCACTGAAAGACAAGCTTGTTCAGAAGAAATAGATAATCTGAATAGGCCTGTATCTTTATCAAAGTAATTACATTTGTAGTTTAAAACCCTCCCACAAAGAAAACTCTAAGTATAGATGGCTGCATTGCTAAATGTTACCAAACATTTAAAGAAGAAATAATAGCAATTCTGAACAAACTCATATTTTCTTTGAATTAAAGAGAAGGGACTATTTTGAAACTCATTCTATGAGGTCAGAATTACTCTAACAATAAAACCAGACAAAGACATTATAAAATAAGAAAACCAGACTAACATCCACAATGAAATATAGATGCAAAAATTCTAAACATTTTATCCAACAATATAATGAATCACTAAACAAATGGAGTTAAACCCAAAAATGCAGGACTGGTCTAACATTTGAAAACCAATCAGTGTATAATTAATTCACTATGTTAATGAACTAAAAGAAAAAAAACCATATGATCATCTCATTGG
Organism: Cheirogaleus medius; assembly: GCA_008086735.1. Classification (NCBI taxonomy): domain Eukaryota; kingdom Metazoa; phylum Chordata; class Mammalia; order Primates; family Cheirogaleidae; genus Cheirogaleus; species Cheirogaleus medius. The sequence continues at coordinate 6,199,380 of VBSM01000361.1, read as the reverse complement.
ACAAAGAAAAAGCATTTTACAAAACCCAACATTTGTTCTTAACTTTAAAAAAAACTCTCAGCAAACTAGAAATAAAAGGGAACTTCCTCAACCTAATGAAAAGCATGTGTGAAAAACCTACAGCTAAGTTCATACTTAATGATGAAGACTGAAAGTTTGCCTTCTTAGATCAGAAACAAAGCAGCGATGTCTGCTCTGGTGATATCTATTCAACACTATACTAGAGGATCTAGCCAGTGCAATCAGGCAAGAAAAAGAAATATAGTCATGCGTTGCATAACAGCGTTTGGGTCAATGACAGATCCCGTATACAGTGGTGGTCCCATAAGATTTTACTATACCTTTTTTATATTTAGATATGTGTAGATACATAAATACTTTCCATTGTGTTACAGCTGTCTACAGTGCTCAGTTACTAAAACTAATATGTTAAGTTTACCAAGGTTACAAAATATAAAATCAATATGCTAGCAATCAGAAAGTTTTAAAAAATGTTAAATACCCTTTATACTAGCATTGAAAATATTAATTGTTTAGGGATAAATTTGACAAAACATGCAAAAGACCTATACAACAAAAAATATGAAATACTGCTGAGAGAAATTAAAGAAGGCCTAAATAAATTAAGAAAACTGTTAATGTTAAGCTGTCAATTCTCGCCAAACTGATCACACATTCACAGCAATCCCAATCACAAACCCAGCAGGCTTTTTGCAGAAATTGACAAACTGATTCTAAAATTCATATTGAAATGAAAAGGACCTAGAATAGCAAAAACAATTCTAAAAAAGAAGAAAGTTGAAGGATTAACACTACCTGATTTAAATAATTACTATAAAGTTTTAGTAATCAAAAAAGTGTTGTATTTGTATAAAGACAGACAAACAGATTAATGGAACAGAATATAGAGTCAAGAAAAAAAAAACTCCACAAATATATAAACAACTGATTTTTGACAAAGGCCCTAAGGCAATGCAGTGAAGAATGGGGAGCCTTTTCAACTACTGGTGCCAGAAAAAATAAACTCGGATCTATATCTCATACCGTATATAAAAATTAACATAAAAACTCATACATTTTAAATGTAAAACATAAAATTTCCTGAAGAAAATGTAGGGAAAAAATATCTTTAAAAGTATAATCTATAAAAGAACAAATGGATAAACTGAACTATAGCAGTGCTGTAGGTAAGACCCTATTTATGAAAAGACCAAATTAGCCTTCACTTCATAGCACCTGTTGAAAACCACTTTTCTGAATCACAGACTGAACTTGAGTGAAACAGTTATTTCTTTTTGTTACTCATATTTAACTTCACAAAAATATATCTGTGCTATGATAGTATAAGCAAAGCAACTGAGAATGAGATGGAAATGTGAGGAGAGAGAGTTCACCAGTTCAAGACTAACAGGCCAGTTTCTTAAGTCAAGCATGCCTCATTTCATATAATATGTGAACAAAAATGATTTTTTTGGCACACTGACCTATTTTCCCATTGATTCACATAGCTTCACTTTTGATTAATCTTCAGTTGACAACTTGAGTAACTTGAGGTTAATGACAAACTTTAGAAGTACTAGTTAGAGGAACCTAAAACGACTAACTTGAAAAGCAAGAATAAAACATTGTTGTACTGTGAATAATTGCTCCCAAATTCACCTACATATGAAGTTTTCTTAAAGCACAGAATACTTGTGGGCAGAAAATTTTTCAAGAAAATAAGTAATGAAGGTAAAGGTATGGGAAGTAGACAAAAGAATCTGTTGTGAAAAGGCAAAAGCTGCTACTTCTACTTCCAAGTTCAGCAATTTGAGTAAAGCAAAAGTTGACTGTTTTCTTGCCAATAGAAGGCAATCAACTCTCAGGTCACTAAAACTGTCTCTATGAGATAGAGAATGAATCTAACCTATAACACAATATACTGCCCACTGTATTGCTCACCTAAGGTAAATGCTTTCTAAGTAGATGAGAAAGAACATTTCAGAATTCTCCTAAATGTAAAAATTGGGAAGAGTGGAAGACAGTCCTTAAATCATTTCATGGAAAAATCAAGAAGAGTCACAAACGATTTCTGATTCTAGGCAATGTCTAGGCCTTTCAGCTTCAAGAAAACCACAAACATTACTTTCAGAACCTCTAGCTTAGGAACTCAGTTTAATGCTACAGAGCTGTGCTAACACCAAAACCAACAGTCACATGTGGATATTTAAATGAACTAAAATGAAACAAAATGGAGAATTCAGTTCCTCAGTCACACTAACCACATTTGAAGTGCTCAATAACCACATGTGCCTCTTGGCTACCATACTGGATGACACATACACAGAACATTTCTATCAATACAAAAATTTTTATTAGCACTACTCCAGAGTGACCAATTTAGAACAAGATGGCAGCTCTTTTACAACTCTTTATTAGTCCTTTAGATATTTTCATACATAGGACTTTAACACAGCTTTATAAATCCATGCTTTTTAAAGTTTAGGTTCTGAGGCCACCAATGAAATGAAATTAGTTTCAAATACCATCAACTTAAAATGGAGCACAAAAATTTTTTTAATCCCATAAAATGTTCTTTACCTTGGGTGTATTTAACTACTTGCAAAGTGCCATCAATAATCTATGGCATTCAAAGTTGTTCTGCCCCCTTTGGAACACTTGAAAACTGACAAAGAAGAAAATCATGACAGTTTTACCAAATCAGCAAATCAGGAACTAAGAAAAAGCAGTCAAACAACTGAAATTCATGAACATAGTGACAGAATATCTGATGACTTTGACAAATGAACTTGAGGGAGGGAAATGCCAACAAAACTCAGTTAAGTGCAAAGTTTTTTACAAAATAAACTACCACTTTATTAATGGATATAAATGTTGGCAAATTACATGAATAATTCAGGTCCATTTTCAGTTAAGTGGAATCTTCACTAAAGCCATATATTATTGACTTCACAGCACTTGTCTCTACTTGACTGCTAACAAAACTACTCTAATTCCAGTTTACAACCTATAGTAAAGACAAATATTATCTATCACTCACCTAACTCTTTTACTTAAGTACCTTCTGCCAAAATAAAATCTCACTCCAATGTCATATAAAATTCAATAGGGTTGAAAACCTTACAAAGAGAAGAGAGGGCATAAAGTATAGCACCTGGCCCAACTATCAATCTGCTAGTAACATAATCCCATTCCAATAAGATAACAGCTATTATGACCCTAAGAGATATTTTGGATGTTTCAAATCATACTTCATAAGTCCTAACTATAGATCCTCAAAACAAACATTCTCACATAATTACATATATCTTCAAGGGTCCAAAAAATGCTGAGTTGACATAACTGTTATCCTAACATCATATTTAACATGTATTAGACATCTGGGGATATAGTTTCATTAACAGCAGAATCATAAATTATTTCTGAAGCTTCACAAGGGCAAATAATAGATTTTGAATGGCTGACAAAATATAAAGACTGGTTTGATGAGCTGATGCTCTTAGAGTGGGGGTTTATGTGCTAAACCCAGTTTTATGTTGGTCCTCTGTGTGCGGCCAGAAGCACCGCTGGTACCTCAGTCACTGGGGGAAAAAACAGGAGGTAATGCACTGAGTGAAGTATAACAAGTAGGTCTTATAAAGCCTAATATTATAAATTGCTAATAGGTTAAAAAATCGGAGGGAAGTTGTTTTAACCTAGAAGAAAGAAGCAGAATAATTCAATGCACATCTAACTTTGGTCTTCCATATTTTTTCCCCTCCTATGCACCCAAAAATCAGTTGAGGAAGCAACTATTTAATGGGAACAAGATACCAACGAGAAGAATGGAAAAAATGCAATGTGAAATCCTTGTTTCTATTAAGGCAGAAAGGAACTAGTACAAATATGGAAAGCACTGCTACTTCAGGAAAAAAGACTTTAAGTAAATCTTAGAAATAAGGATGAGACTGCTGACTAGAATGAATGAAGAGTACATTTAGTCATTTTAGAAGAACTTGGCAACATGAGGAAGTGTGACCCAAAACTTTATCCACCATCAGCAACAAATTTTGAAAGTGTTCATCATGCTACTCAGAAGGCAGTCAAGTCAACAAGTATCAAAAGCAAATATTTAATCTCAACTAGTGAGATAACAGTCAACCCAGGACTCATTCCCTCACACAGATACACAGAACAGCACCTCTTTCATTTACAAAATGTACTTGAGTATATTCAGTAAGAGGGCTGTGTGTTAATGACAGTAATAAGGGTTGGGGAACTAGATGATTTAGAAAAAAAATCACATAACCTAAAGTCTAGATTATGGGTTCAACAACAGGAACTGCAAAAGTACTTTGCTTAAGGTAACGTGTTTGATAGTGAGAAGAGTAGAGACAAAAAATTATACTCAAATAAAAGCTAAAAGACATTCCTAATGCTGTATGGCATCACTCAGATCTCTGTGAACAAACATACCTATACCAAAATCAAAAACCACATCATCAATCCAAATTTTCAATGTGGATCATCATAGAAAGACTGAGGAGGAATAAATGAGAGTTCAAAGACCATGGCATATTTAGTTGTGGGGCTTTTTTGTTTGTTTTAAGACAGGGTCTTGCTCTGTCACTCATGCTAGAATGCAGTAGCATGATCATAGCTCACTGTAAGCTTGAATTCCTGGGCTCAAGTGATCCTCCTGTCTCTGCCTTCAGAGTAGATGGCACTACAGGTGTGTGCCACCATGCTCAGCTAATTTTTAAATTTTTTGTAGAGATGGAGTCTTGCTATGTTGCCCAGGCTGGTCTCAAACTCCTAGGTTCAAGTCCCAAGTGATGAGATTACAAGCATGAGCCACTGTGCCAGGGCATATTCAGTCTTTTTTTTTTTTTTCTTTTAAATCACTGAGAGTTTCCATTTCAATCTTATTCCAATCCTTCTATTTCCTACCCTGAAATTAGAGTTAAGAGCTCTGACCTCTGGGTCCTCATCCTTAGTGCTAGAGCACTAGGTAATTATTGCCAAAGAACCAAATTCTGTTGATAGTCACTAAAATGGGCTCCTCTGGCCTCTCAGTACACTGTAGGAAATAGGCTAGAACCTTGGCATGCAAACTCTTTTTTGACTTTTAATTTTTACATAATTTTAAACTTTAAAAAACTGCAAGCGTAATTCAAGGAACTGACAAATACCATTTACCCAGATTTACCAACTGTTCACATTTTCTTGGCACGGAAAATCTGACATATTTTTGATCCTTGACCTATATATGTTTTTCTTCTGGAAATGACTTTATATCCTAACAAGCCCTCTAACTTCTCTGGCTTTAATGATATAAAATTAATCAATTACTCACAAGGCGATTTGATTATTTCCTAAAGATAAACACTGAGCAAGAATTTACTAAGCAAGGTTCCCCATCATAGCAGCAGTTTCCTTCATATAGTCAACAGGGAGTAAATTACTCCCGAATGATTGAATTCAGGTATGGGAGGGGCAGGAAAAAAAATTATGAATTAATGAGAGGAAATTTCAATAACTATTGGACCAATCCCCCCCCCAATATCTTAAATTCTTCTGAGTAACTCATTACTCTGACTCTGTATACAGTATACTACTGTGTACAGACAATCCCTGACCTACAATGGTTCAATTTAGAATTTTTCAACTTCATAATGGTGCAAAAGCAATACGCATTCAGTAGAAACTCATACTTCAAGTACCCATAACAACCACTGTGTTTTTCGATTTACTACAGTACATAATAAATTATAGGAGATAGCCAACAATTTATTATAAAATAGGCTTTGTGTTAGGTGATTTTTGTCCAACTATATACTAATGTAAGTGCTCTGAGTATGTTTAAAGTAGGCTAGGCTAGCTATGAGCATTGGTAGCCAAGGTGTATTCTTGACTTAAGATATTTTCAACTTAAGATGGGTTTATCAGGATGTAACCTCAATATGTAAGTAAAAGAGTATCTACTAATACATGTGATTCCTTAATACACCTTTCTCTTGCTTTAAAAAAAACCCCAAATAGCATATATAGTAATGTGCTGCATAATAATGTTTCTTTCAATGACGGACCACGTATATGATGGTGGTCCCATATTATAATGCTGTGTTTTTCACTGTACCTTTTCTATGTTTAGATATGCAAATGCCACTGTGTTACAATGGCCTACAGTATTCAGTATGGTAACATGCTGTACAGGTTTGTGGCCTAAAAGCAATAGGCTATAGCATACAGCCTAGGTGTGTAGTAGGATATACCATTTAGGTTTAAATCATATTCTGTGATTTTCACATGATGACAAAATCTCCTAACAATGCATTTCTCAAAATGTAACCCATTGTTAAATGACACATGACTATAGTTTGTTCAACGGTGCTCAATTATATCTTTAAGAATTTTAGGAACAGAATTTCATGATGTCCCCAGATTACTGAATATACTCTAGGGTATTTCAAAAATGCAGCATTAGAATAAATTTTCCTATCAGTTTTGTCTGATGAGAAAACATGAGAAAGTATGCCGTCTGGGGAATGAGTATACTCTAGAGCAGTGTGCCACCTTGCTCACTCACTGTCCCATTTCTCATAGTGAAGAGATTTAAAGGCTCCCTGTTAGTAAATGCTAGCCATCAATCCTGCTTATTTTCCTCATGGAGCAGCACACACCAAAGGTAACTGATATCCCACCTACATATTCACATTCAGCCTCAGGCCTCCTAGTGATCCTCTGTGACATGGTCTGTTTTTTCACCTTTCCAAGGAGGAGTCTCTGCAGCTAGTATGTCCCAACCCAACTCTTCATCCTGTTTAGCTTGTTGAATGCATGAATATTCTATCAATGATTAGGTTAGTCCTTTCAGTGATGATTCTTTTTTCCCCCACTCATTCTAAGCCCTCGTGCCTACCCAGGAACATATCTCATTCCACATCCTCTACAGAACAGTATAACTTGTTTTCCTTTTAAATCTCTAATGAGACTTCTAGAGACAGCCCATTAAGTGCAATTTCTTGTCAAAGGAACAATTCTAGTTCTTAGATCATTTGACCCAGGAAGATCCTAGGAAATGTTATTTTTCAGCTCTAATGTTCAATTCCTCCCATGTAGATAGTCTAACTGGTACTCTCCTACTAGCAAGACAATCATTTTAGAGAACTCTTAATGTTACAGTTTATATATAGCAGCAAAAACTTCAAAATAAGACAACTGAGTTAGTATAATATGGTCATCAAGAAAATACACTTGGGAGCCCATGTGGGGATAGGAGGGTGTCCACATATAGAGAAAAAGGAAAATGTCTGGAATGGAAAGTCAGAACCCAAAAAGGAACAACAGAACATCCATGTAGCGGAGGAAGTAGTGACAGAGATGGGAGATTGGTAACATATAGGGGTGCAAATCAGCCGGCAAGTGTATTAAGGATAATGGAAACCAAGTTTCTCACTGTAAGAGGAGAAGATTATAAATAAAAAGAAAGGGAAAAAACTAAAACTTAGAAAACAAATGTATCCTGAGGTATGAGACTGCAATTGGAGTTATCAATATGAATTCACAATTTTCAGTAGACTTAAACATAGATATATTAATCAATATAGCGATAAATGTGAATATACCCACTAAGGAGGTGTGGGAATAGCAACACACCAACCATAATGAACACACTAATCACCAAGATCTTGGCTTCTAAATACTTTTTTCCACTAAAAAGAACCAGGGCTCATTGGAGAAATGACTGATTGTCCAGGGCTGGGATAGGGAAAGCACAATGTGAGCCTGGAATACCTTCTTATGCCAGAAAGCAAGAAAATACTCAAGAGTGATGGGGACATGTCAAAATAGACACAGAAATTAGCCTGAAGAAGCTCTCACTGGCCAAATCTGGGACAATTTGAGCATCAAAATAGATAATGGTAATAGAAAATTATAATCCACTGAATAAGAAACCATGAGTCTATATAGATACAAATTATGTAAATATTCCATCTGTATGGAATATTATTACTTTCCCATGAAACATTTAGTAATTACAAACACAAGAAGGGTAACCATACAATAATGAAGCCAAGCAGACACCACCTTAATTAAGCAGTCAGTAGTCATCATTAGTAATGCATCAAACTGAAATTGTATGTCATGTGACAGGGCACAATGAGAAGAACACCATTTATGTGACATTCCTCCAAAGATATATAACTTGAATCAGGAGGAAATAACAGATAAAACCAAATCAAAAAAATTTACAAAATAACTGGCTTGTAATTTCCAAAAGTGCCAAATTCATGAAAGTCAAGAAAAGACTAAGTAACTGTTCCAGAAAGAAATAAAGAGACATTATGGGGACACATGCTATAAAAGGCATTATTGGGACAACTGGTAAACTTGAACGATGGTAGCAACCTGATTTTGGTCACTGTATTTTACTTACATAGAAAAATGTTCTTGGCTAATGCCATGGCACTCTAGCCCGGGCAACAGAGTGAGACTCTGTCACAATAAAAAAAAAAAAAGAAAAGAAAAATGTTCTTGTTGAAAATAAATACTGAAGTTATTTGGGAGTGATGGAGCATCAAGTTGGCAACTTCCTCTCAAATGGTTCCAGAAAAAAGTAATTTGTGATGATTTTTTTATGGTGAAAAAGAAAATCCAAGCAGTTTGGCAAATCTAAGTTCAAAATCAGGTTCATTTATTAACTACGAGGTCTTGGACAAACTGCTTAATCTCTCTAAGCCTTGTTTGTGCAGTAAATAATAGGGATCAATCTGTGGTGAGAATTAAGTGATGAATGTTTTTAGCACAATGCCTGGCACTTCATATGTGCTTTTTAATTGAAAGTTGTAATTTCTCTAAAGATAAAATCTGACATTGTAATGCGTAGTTTCCCCTAAAATACTTGGAAACAATACCCAACCTTGGCCAGGCCCAGTGGCTCATGCCTGTAATCCTAGCACTCTGGGAGGCCTAGGCGGGTGGATTGTTTGAGCTCAGAAGTTCGAGACCAGCCTGAACAAGAGTGAGACCTCGTCTCTACTAAAAAATAGAAAGAAATTAGCTGGACAACTAAAAATATACATAGAAAAAAATTAGCCAGGCATGGTGGCGCATGCCTGTCTGTAATCCCAGATACTCGGAGGCTCAGGCAGTAAGATCGCTTGAGCCCGGGAGTTTGAGGTTGCTGTAAGCTAGGCTGATGCAACGGCACTCTAGCCCAAGCAACAGAGTGAGACTCTGTCTCAAAAAAAAAAAAAAAATGAATATTCAACCTTGACCACATTTTAGCATTTTACAGACTTTATTGTCAACCACAACTGCTAATTCTAGAACCTGCTGTTTGCAGTTCTACAGATTCATGGTCTGCCACTGCCTTTGTGTAGAAGGAAAATGCAAATGCCATGCTCCTCTGTCAGTGGTTCCCTCTTTGTCTACAGCCACACAGGCAGCAATTGTTTCACCTAAGTCCACACAAGGCAATAGTACTCAGCACCCTACTCTGAACCACTGAGCAGAGCTCATTTGTCCAAGACAATGCATGCTTACCTGGCCTTTGGAGAGTAAAATTTTCTTATTTATAAACTGAAGAGCAACCAAGGGATAACTACACAACTCAAAGGAAAAGAACCACAACTCTATCACCTGGGAAGCAGTGGAACAGCAATCATATAAGGAAGGAATTTCAGAGGCCTCAGATGTCCCTTAGATGTTTACACTGTCCAGGTAAAGAAATGGATTTGAACTTCTGGCTACTTACTATAAATGTTATAGAAACGGTTATGTTTTTTCCCCAATTACATGTGAGTTCACATCTACCTTCTGTGAAATTTTCTATACACACCAAGATAGTGCTACTCGAAGTACAGTCCACATAGATCAATGCTAGTCTGCAAACTGTTACTGTCTACAATGAGATAAGTAGAGAAATTAAGAAGAAGAATTTAGAAAATTTTATAATAATGTGACAGAGTAACTGTTGTATACAATAAAAATCAGGATTTATATTTTATGTCTTTATAATTGGTGATTTTTAAAATCTCGTTATTCATTTTTATTGTACTGTAAAAAAGTATTGGATAGTGACAAAAAAACTAGTGTTTTACCATAGATAGTTTGAAAAGCAAAACACTAAGATTTTCATATCCTACATTTGTATACAGTAAGCTAACATTTATACATCACTTACTACATGCCAGGTATTGTTTGCTTTATATACAATACCTTATTAATTCCTCATAGCAAGCTAAGTCCTAATACTACCCTCATTTTCCATATGAGAAAACTAAGGCTCAGAATGGTCATATAACTTGGCCAAGTTCCAGAGTAAATGATACGCATCTGACTTCTGAGAGTAAACCATATAAAGTAGGAAAAGAAAACTGTCAACTCTCTTAGAAATGATGGGAGAGGAATTCTTGAATATATAGTGAACTACTTGGTGTTCTTTGAACATGGGTATTTTGGCTTGGCTCTGTGGTATGTAAGAGAGAAAGTAATCCACTTACTTTGCCTCAAGTAAAGATACAGTGGGCGGTCACAAGAATGCATACATCTCAGAGGGGTCCAATGGCAGGAACTGGGTCATTGTCAGAAACCAAAGATGGATAGCTGTCTCCAGGGGGCTGTGCAGTCATTGACACTATCAATGCTTCTGCTTTGTTCTCTCTGCCAAAATCTTCCATCTACTTCAACCTGCATACAACCAAAGATGGCCCAGCCCAAGTATAGCTTGACATCACCAGTTTAAATTTCCCTCTGCTTCTCCCAGAAGTCCACATTTCCCCCAAGAGCTGCACAGGTCAGAGGTTAAGGGCCAGCTATTTCATAAATCAGGCACCCCTTCTGGTCCAGTAGCAAGACAGGATTGATTGACTGAAAAAGAATCTGAGTAAATCCACCTACCATAACTAGGGGTCAGAGCAGGACTTCAAAGTCACATATTTATTCTACCATATTACTTGATCTTTGAGAAGATGGGATTAATCATAGTCTATAAGGCCTGAGGAAAGACTTAGACTCAAGGTTTGTTTTATTTAGCAGGAGTTAGGAGAGAGGAGGATGGTGGCAAAAACTGAGGGAAAAAAAGAATGGAACAGAAGGAAAAACAGAATTACAACAGAACAAACAATATAGGGAAAGGATCTGAATATATGGAACACTGGCCAAGCCTAAAACAGTTGACAGTTCTAGAGAAGTAGGATTGGGAGGATAACAGACCTCATAATTACAATTTTGGGAACAGTACAGGAAAACATGGTTATATATCTTATATACCTTGTATTACTGACTTATCCTATTATAGCATGGTAGAGTAGTATATCCTGTAGACAGATCTGAAAAAGGTTTAACACCTACATCAATAGAACAATGCTATTAAATTCTAAGGTCAGAGGGAAAAGAGCAGAAAGTCAAAAAAAGAAAGGGAGGAAAGGAGGCTTTTTTCACATGCAGAAGCAGACTGGAAACCATCACAGGAGAAGCTTTAATATTGACGGTAAAGCAAGAGGGAAGCCTAAGAACTAGAAACTAGCCATAATCTTATTTATTTATTTTTTCAAAGGGCTGAGAGAAGAAGTGGGGAAGAACTCTCAAGGCAGATGATCGTCATTTAACTTGAAGATCAGTAAAAAACTTTGATTGGAGAAGTTTCTACAGTTAGGATGAATCAACAAGTAAGTAAATATGGCTGCCATTTCTAAACTAAATAAAGGAAAGGCATGCACACGGGAAGGTACCTACAAGGTTCTGACATGGTCATTGTCGGCATAGCGCATACATGATAAGAGGATGTAATTCATGGAGAGTGAGCAGTTCTATAAAAGGAAGGAAGTTGTCATGCTCGGGCAAACATCACTGACGGTGCTTCCCTACTGCCTTATGTCCAGAGTGGAAAGTGTGTGTGAATGTGTGCTGGCAACAGAGACATTTGTCACAGCAAACATTTGGCATCTGAAGATTTGATATTTGGGGTTTCAAGGTTCATTGCATGTAATAAATGATTTTGCTAAGTATGAATTTGAATTGCCTGTGTTGCAGGGCTGCTTTGTAGGCATGAGTTACTTGGCTGGTCAGTGTGCCTAAAGCAAACCAGCTAAGTGTGGTTTTACTGTTTTTATTTAACACAGGATCTCAATTAATTCTCAGAACAATTTTGAAAGGCAGGATATTATTATCCCCATTTTATAGCTAAGAAAACTAAGAAAAATATATACTACATTGGTATCTTGAAGATTTCAGAACACATCTCCCACAAATTTCAAGAGTCCACTGTATTACTATTTCGACGTTTACACCTCTCTCCCCATTGAAACTTTAAGGTCTTTGAGAGGTAGGGACTATGTATTTGTTTCTCCCTAAAGTGCTTAGGGTAAGGCAATAAACACAGCATATACTCAAGAAAATTATCTTCTAAACAAATGAAATTTACTTCCATATAGCACCAGTTCTCAAGTTTTAGAGGCTCAGGTGGTAAGTGTTCTCAAAAAGAAAATAGTTTAAGTTTAATTTGGAAGCCTAAAGAACTTGCTTCTATTTAGTCTTTTTCTTTTTGGTATTTTTTTTAAATTATTTCAGCTTATTATGGGGGTACAAATGTTTAGGTTATGTATATTTCCCTTGCCACACCCAAATCAGAGCTTCAAGTGTGTCCATCCCCCACAGGGTATGCGTCCCACCCATTTAGGTGTGAATATACCCATTCCCCCTCCCCCCTCCCATTTGCCCGATACTCAATGAATGTTATTACTATATGTGCACTTTAGTGTTGCTCAGTTAAAACCAATTTGATAGTGAGTACAGATGGTGCTTGTTTTTCCATTCTTGGGATACTATTTAGTCTTAATTTAATTCTGGATCTGGAAGATGAAAGTTACCCCAGTTTAATGGAAAGACTTTCAAAGCACAGATATAAGCAGGAATTGGCTCCAGAAAAATTCTCATTTTCATGAAGCAAGGATCACAAGTACTAAGGCCTTTCAGTAAGGGCCAAAAGTGTTCACATCAAATTATTAAATGTTTAATTATTTTATTTATGTATTTGACAATTTATGTGAAGTCATTACCATTTCTACCCATAATATACATCCATATTATTCACATTGATCTTATTTGAATGGTGAAACAATACAGATGAAATACCACCACAACCAATAGAAAAATACATGATTATGTTAACAACTTGAAGCACTAAATGTTTTTTTAAAAGTAAAAATCCATTTTTAACACTGTTCACAATAGCAGGACAGAATTCCTGGATATGGAGCCACCTATATGATTCCAATGCTAATGTGTCTATTTTGACTAAGTCAGGCTAAGTGCATTTGCAGGAAACCATAACTACTGTGAAGAAACTGCACTGATAACATTGAAACAACATTTTCTGTTGTGCATTAATGTCCGAGAATTACACTATAGCTTGATTTATGAATCACTGTTTTGTGTTAGGCTATGTTGCATCACGTTGGTTACAACTGCAGCACAAAAATAAAGCCCTGCCTTTAAGAAAATGAGTTCAAGTGCTCAGTATCTTAGGCCAAATATTTAGCTTCTAGGATTACTAATTAGAATGATGATAGTGGTATGGTATTATAACAAGTAATCTGATTTACATATAATAATTTAGAGTAGATCTAAATAAGCAATTTTTAAATCGTATTTTTATACTGATTTAAATAGACACCACTAAAGAATCAAGAAAAACATTTAAAATTTTTTATGAATACTTTTTTCTGCCCACAGTCTGATATTATAAATTCTTTCCTCCAGGAAAAAAAGAAAAAAAACCAAAATTTAATTTTTTCTTTTCTTGCATTGATCTGTTCCAGTCTCCCTATTTGATTTGTGTATAAGATTTTTGAACTAAATATAGTGAAACAAATCACAGAACATAATACCCTATGTGTCACATACACAGCACATTTGAGTTTTTTCCAAAGGCATATGCATAAATTATTCCACTAGGAATATTTACCAGGGTCTTGCTGCTTCTCCTTATAATTTCAACCCAGGTCTGTATGCAACTATCATATGAAAACACTGACAAGTTTCCTAGAGTAGATCACGTCTCCTTGAAAACAACTAAGGGTAGTGGTCTATCACATTTCTTAGGTAGAAAGTAGCTGGCATATCTATTTCCATTCTACTCGTTCATTTTAAACCTGTGCAACAATTTTTCCACACCAGCTTCTAGTTTCAAGATACTACAGCCAAATTTTCTGCTTGAGTAAAAAACAAATCTAGACCACCTTAGCACTGCTTACCAATATGTTTTATCACATGGCACCTAATAAGAAACAACTTACATATGTATATGTTTACAGTTTACTAAGTGCCTTACGAAAATATTTGTCCCTTACAAACTCCTGGTAAAGCAGGTATCACCATACTCACCAAGCAGAAGTACTAACTGAGACTCAGAGAAATTTAAGTCATTTGTCCAAGTTACACAATGAGCAAAAGGAGAGCTGAAATTCAATGAAAAAAAAAAAATTTGATGCCAAGTCCAGAGGATTAGATCAGGGACACAACATATGGTAAAATTTTTCTACTAGAATTGGCAAGTGATAGAAAAATGATTAGTTCTTCTAGAAATAATAATTTGTGTTTTCTGAAAGAGGGTAAACTTGCTTAACACATGACAAAAAGACTTTAAGACAGAATCATCCCAAACACAGTCAACAGTTCTAACCACACCAGAGCTGAACAGCAGCAAAGGAACAAGTGGCCAGGAAAAGAAGTCAGGAAAGCCATGGATCATTTTAGTTTTCTAAGGTGAATACACTTTTTTTCATAGTGTCCCTAAGAACTCAGGGATATATGAAGACTCCCACAGACTTATTTTAAGGACTCCTGGGTAAGGAAATTCTACAATCATCAGTTCACTCCTCAAAATCTTTACAATCTTGAAGAATTGTCTGTTCATATCCACAATTACTCCCTTCTTCCCCACTTTTTCCCTCTTAAAATCTGACTTCCACATTATCACTCTTAATGAGACTACCCTAAAGCACAGTTCTTGACCTTAGATGCAAGTGCCCCAATAAAATTTATTAACTCCCTTAAAAATGTCTGTGCAAAACAAGCTGAGCACAGCAGCACATGCCTGTAATACCAGCTGCTCAGGACACTGAGACAGGAGGATCACATGAGCCCAGGAGTTCGAGGCTGCAGTGAGCTATGAATCTAGCCACTGCACTCCACCTTGGGTGACAGAAAGAGACCATTTTTTAAGAAAAAAGAAAAAGTGTGTAAAACTATAAAAATTTGCACACTATTCTGAGAGAATCCACAGCTTTCCCCAAATTTTCAAAGGTTTGTGGATCCAAAAAGATATACACTGCTACGGTCACAAATGACAACAGTATTCATTAAATCTGATAACCATTACTTGGTCATTTTTACCTACCTCACTTGATACCACTTATTACCAAAGCTTGAAATTCTAAAATAACCACTTTCCAGAATCTATGTCACTAGTGTCATCTAGCGACTAATGGTCACTACCTCTGATACTTCGTCTCCTTTTCTTCTTCCTCTCCCAAGAATCTGAGCTCCTTTGTGCTCTCTACATTCACCTCCCTAAAGCCAGTGGTTCTCAAAGTGCGATCCCCAGATCACTGCAGCCCTGGCCCCAGCTCATGCCTACTAAATCAGACACTCTGTGGAGTAGGGCCCAGCAATACATGTTTTAACAAGGTCTTCCAGGTACGTGATGCTCAAGCTGTAGAACTACTGCCTTAAGCACTCCATTGGTTTATTTTGTCTTTCAAACACTTAATGAACCCTAGCTGTGTGCGAGGACTTCATTTTAATGTGGCAACTGTCCAAAATTGACTTCAGATGCTTAACATAGTCCCAAATTCTGAGTACCCTACAGCGCATATGCAGTTCCTGAAATTACCTCAAATTGAGTCCAAAACCAAATTCATCAACATCCCCCCCACCCTCCAAACCACCCCTCCTAACACACACACACACACACACACACAATTGTCTTATTCTGTTCAGCAGCAGAAACCTTAAAGTCCCATTTATTTCTTCTTCTTTTCCTACATATGAATCCCATCCAGAACCCATGGATTATTTCATCCCAATGTAATTCAGATTAATCTCTTGCTACCTCCCTCTCATTTCCAGAATACCACTTTGATTTGGGACTTTATCATATCTGTTGCACAAATCTAACCGGTAATTTGCCTAGAGGGAAATGAACCCAGAGGCTATCTGACTCCGGAGTTTTAAGCTTTCAGTCATTAAGCTACACTGCCTCCTTGGAGTACACCAAAGCACTGACATCATTTAACTTCCTATTTAAGATCCTAAATGGCTTATAATAGTTCTTGGGTCACAGAACTTCTTATTACTTTATCACTTACTGTCAAAACACCTATCCCTCTGATTTACCCACAGTTTTCTTCTCATGATCCAACACTGAGCCCTTTCTATTCTGGAGTGCTGCATTTTCTTAAAAGCCCAAATACAATGCATTATTGCCTAGTACAGCAGGAATGAATGGCATACATATCACTAAAGAAAATGTCCATGTAAACTGACAGGATAGCAGAAAGTCCCTAAAAAGCAACGAATCTTGGGTTCACTTGATATTTCCTATTTCTCAGAACTTAACAGTATATCTTTTAGCTTTCCTACTAATTTTATAAAGATTATCTAGAGGACTTCCACTTCTAGCTAAGAAGCAGAAAGACAGACTAAATTTATCTTCCTTCCTTAAACAACGAAAGGACTGGCAAAATACATGAAACAGTTTTCAAGGTATTAGATACGAGACACAAAGGACAGTGACCCCCTTAGAGATAGGAAATTGGTAAGGTGGATGAATTCAGGCAAAACCAGCAAACTCCTGGAGTTGAAGAGGCAGAGCTAAGAGTCCAGAGAGACCAAAGCAGCTAGAATTTACAGGATGCAGTACTGGGAAGAAAAAGCAGACCTGCAGAGGGTCTCCTTTAGAATATTTAGCTCAGTACCCATAAGAGCAAAGTTTAAGATGAAAGAGCCTGAGGCTAAGAATCACTGGAAAGGATTAGAAGGAAAGATGCCTGGTGTTCACACGGGCCAGGAAAAGTGCCTCTTCCCACAAGGCAGAGTTAGAAGTCTAATTCATGGGATACTGGCTTGAGTACACAGGAGAATTTTACCTCAGTAGTGTGGAATAATTAGCCCTAGGCTGTGTACTGCTCAAGGGCTGCCTGACAAATAAATCATAAAATCAAGACCACCCAAAATCAAACTGTTTCCAAGTAATTTAACTGCATACCAGAATAAAGCACAGGAAGTGTTTTAGGAATACAAAAATATACAACACCCAAAAAGATAAAATACAATGTCTGACATCAAATCAAAACCAACACAGCATATAAAGAAGCAAGAAAAATATGATCCAAAATAAGGGAGAAAAGAAATCAATCAAAATTGATCCAGAATTGACAAGAGATATTAGAATTGGTAGACACATATATTAAAACATATGGAATAATTATATTCTTCGTGTACAAAAAGTTAGACAAGAGACATGGACAATATATAAGACTCAAATTGAACTTCTAGAGATGAAAACTATAGCATTTGAGATGAAAAATACACTGGAGGGAATTAGCAAGAGATTAGAAATTGGAGATGATCAGTGAACATAAAGGTATAACAACAGAAATGATCCAAAGTGAAACACAGAGAAACAAAAGAAAAAAAAATAAGGGCATCAGTTAGCTATAGGATAACTTCAAGTGACCTAATATATGTATAAATGGGATCCTCAAAAGCAGTGGGGGATGGAGTGAAAACATTTTGATGAAATAATGACCGAAAGACTTTCATATTTAATTAAATGTATAGGTGTGTAGTCCAAGACTCTCAAAGAACACCATGCATAAGAAACACGTAAAAGTTACACCGAGGCATATTATAATCAAATTACTTAAAACCAGCCATAAAGAGAAAATCGTAAAAGCATCCAGAGGAAAAAAAGACATGTTAAACTAAATATGGAAGAACAAAAATAAAGACAACAAATTTCTCATCACAAACAATTCCAACTACAAGACAGTATAGCAATACCTTTAAAATACTGAAGAAAAAGCCAACTTAGAGTTCTACACCCAGTGAAAATATCTTAAAAACAAAGACTAAATACTATTTTGAAGTTATAAAAAACTGAATGAATTAATCACCAATAATCTCTTACCATAAAAACTATGTTAAAGGAAGTTCCTCAGACACAATGAAAATCACCACACACAGAAATGTGGATGTATAGAAAAGAATGTCAAGAGAAACAGAAACAGCTATTACATAGGCAACTATTTTAAGATTTTTTCTTAATTCTCGTTAAAAGGTAATTAACCAGGCTGGGCAAGGTGGCTCACGCCTGTAATCCTAGCACTCTGAGAGACAGGGGTGAGAGAGGATTACTTGAGCTCAGGAGTTCGAGAACAGCCTGAACAAAAGACCCCATCTCTACTAAAAATAGAAAAAAAATAGGCAGGTGTGGTGGTGCGTGCCTGTAGTTCCTGGAGGTTGGGTTTGCAGTGCACTATGATGTTGCCACTGCACTCTAGATGGGGTGACAGAGCAAGACCCCGTCTCCACAAAAAACAAAACAAACAAACAAAAAAACCCTAAACTAAACAGTAACAATATAGTACAAGTTTTATAAATGTTGAAAAAGTAAAATGTATGACAACAGCACCACAAAGGTCAGGAGGGAAGAAATGAAAGTATACTATTATAAAGTTTTTATACTATATGTACAGTAATAAAATACTGCTTGAAGACAAACTGTGAGAAATTAAAGATGCATATGATACACCCTAATGTAAGCACTAATATGTCAACAAAGGAGCTGTTCAATTAACTCAAAAGAAAACAGGGAAAGAGGCTAGGAGAATAACAGGTGAGACAAATAGAAAATAAACATCAAACTGAGAGATTTAAGCCTAATCATAAATAATAACCATATTTAAATATAAATGATCTAAATGCCCTAGCTAAAAGGCAGAGAGACAACTGGATAAAAAAGCCAGACTCAACTACATGCTTCCCACAAGAAACGCATTTTAAATATAAAGGCACAAACAGGTTAAAAGTAAAGAACAGAAAAAAATATGCCATGCTAACATTAATCAAAAGAAAGCTAGTGTGGCTAAATTAATCTCAAAGTAGATTTCACAGCAAACAACATTTTGATTCATAAAGATATAAAAATCCTAAACATTTATGTACTCAGAGCTTCAAAACACATGAAGCAGAATATGATAGAAATATAAGAAAAAATAGAAAAATCCACAGTTGTACTCAGATGTTTTATTATTATCCCTTTCTCAATAACTGACAGAACAAGTATGCAAAGAATCAACAAAGAACATAGTAACTTGACAACATAGTAACACATCAACCAACTTTACCTAATTGACATTAAAAGAACACATCACCCAACGACAGCAAAATGCACAAGTGCACAAAATATATTTTCCAAGACATATTTTGGGCCATAAAACAAGTCTCAATAAATGAACTGAGATCATACAAAATATGGTTTTTGAACACAATGGAATAAAAATAGAAGTAACAGAAAGATCACTGGAAAATCCCCAGGGAGGAAAAAAAAGAAAAAGAAATGCCATAGTACTAAAATGTCCCATAAGTCATAATATTTATATGCCCATAAAAATGTAAATACCAAAGAATTATTTAACCAAAAATTTCATTATAAATATGCTGAGGGGAATAAGAGAGGATGGTTAAGAAAGAAAGGCTTTATATTGAAAGAGCTCAGGAAATTTCACCCCCAAATGACTCCTTAGTATAAAGAATATTTTGAATTAAAAGCCCTTAGAGATCAACAAGTGTTGGAAGGAGCTTTCCCTCTTCTTAAAATCAGATGCAGCAAAAAGAACAACTGACCTCCCTTTTCTTCCCTATTAACTCAATATATTGCCAGAAAGATCAAGAATGCAAGTAGGCCTGGCCCAAATCATTTTAAATGTAACATTAATACCTGTCTCTCAGGGTTAATTTCCAAAGAGAATCATTTATAAGTCATTCTGTTTCCTCCCCATCCATTCATTCTCCCAAATACCTATTTATCCTCTCTAGTAACCATTTATTGCTGCTAAACAGAATTACCTATATTCCTCATCTCCCCCACCCTTTAAAGAGAGGGCAAACAAATTTCTAGACCCCACTGGAATCTTGGGTAATTAGTCTGTGATTCTCTCAGAGTGCATCGTAAATAAATCTCTTTCTCTTATTAACCTGACTTATTGTGAGTTCATCTTTCAGCGAAACTTCTGGAGTGAAGGGGGTAATTCACCCTTACCCCCACAATATATAACAACAAAAAGTGTAAAAAAAAATGTGTACGAGTGATAAATCAAAAAGTAGCAATGTATGTATATTAATCATAAATACAAAGAAGTATTAATTTAGAAGAAACAGTAGAAAGAATTGAAAGTCACTGCTTCTGGGGAAACTGGAAGGAGTAGGAAGGGGTAGGGCATTTTGTAACATGTAATATTTTGACTTTTTAAACTGCATTCATGTCGGCCAGGAGTGATGGCTCACACCTGTAATCCCAGCACTTTGGGAGGCTGAGGCAGGAGGACTGCTGGAGGCCAGGAATTCAAGGCCAGTCTGCACAACATAGCAAGACTTTATCTCTACAAAAAAAATATATATATATAAATTAAAATTAAAAAATTAGGCCGGGCGCAATGGCTCATGCCTGTAATCCTAGCACTCTGGGAGGCCGAAGTGGGAGGATGGATCGAGGTCAGGAGTTCAAGACCAGCCTGAGCAAGAGTGAGACCCCGTCTCTACTAAAAATAGAAAGAAATTATCTGGACAACTAAAAATATATATAGAAAAAAATTAGCCGAGCATGGTGGCATATGCCTGTAGTCCCAGCTACCTGGGAGGCTGAGGCAGGAGGATTGCTTGAGCCCAGGAGTTTGAGGTTGCTGTGAGCTAGACTGACGCCACAGCACTCTAGCCAGGGCTACAGAGTGAGACTCTGTCTCAAAAAAAAAATTAAATTAAATTAAATTAAATTAAAAAATTAAACTACATGCATGTAGTGTTTTAATAAAATGTTTTAAAAGATATTTCATTCACACTATCTAATTTTGTTCCCAGTAAAGGAGGTATAACGACCCCCATTTGACAAATGAGGAAACTGATACTGCAGGTTAAGTAGTTTGTCCAAAGTCAAAGCCATTACATCTTCATCGGTTTAATTATGTACAACCCCCACTATGGCATCATCTACACAGATAATTAAAAGAGGAGAAAAAAACATTAAAACTTGTTTTTAATTCCCATTTTTGCTTATTTCTGGAAATATTTTTATTTTTCACTCTCTACGTAAGACAACTAATTTATTATTATAGAATATACTGTCATAAAACAAGGCATATTCACACTTACCCTCCTGCTAATGGATTTTTTAAATAAATTTAAACAAACATTTTAGCAAATGTGAAGTACAAAATTGTAACACAAAATCCAAAATTCACAATTTTTTTCTTAAATTTCAGAATATTAAGAGGGTACAAATGGTTTTGTTACATGGATCACTTCTGTAATGCTTGAGTCACAGATAAGTGTGCCCATCACTGGAATAGTGTTCACTGTACCTGTTAGGTAGGTTTTTGCCCCTCCCCTCCTACCCCCAAACACTATTTTAATCATTATTTGTAACTGTGGTAAATTACATGTAACATAAAATTTACCATCGTAACCATTTTTAAGTGTATTGTCCCAGTGTCATTAACTACATTCACTTTGCTATGCAACTACCACCACATGCATCTCCAGATGTTTTTTCATCTTCCCACTGAAATTTTGTATATATTAAACAACTACTTCCCATTCCCCCACCCCCTAACAACCACCACTCTATTTGTCGCCAAGAATTTGACTACTCTAGGTTTCTCATATAAGTGGAATCACACAGTATTTGTCCTTTTGTGACTGGCTTATATCACTTATCATATTCTCAAAGTTCATCCATGCGGTAGCAAAACACTTTTTAAAGCTAGTTTCCAAAACAGTATCAAAACCAATTACTTGATGCTGTGAGAAAATAAAGCACTGGTGAATTCAAGAGATATTAGTTAAGAAAAATTAATGATTCCCTCTACCCCAACCACAATCAGAACACAAAAGAGTAAAAAAGAATAGGTCACAATTTTAAATTATCAAGAAAGGGTAACTTGCTAACTTAATAAGGTGCATGAAAGAATGGAGGAGGGGGCTCATTTTGTTTTTTGGAAAATCCCAACAATTACTTCTCTGAAGTTGTTGCTCTTTTGAGTTGTACAACAAAGGTCTATAAGGAAGGGCTTCTGTCAATGCAGTCTGGGTCTTTATTTCTATCTTAAGGGTGGGGCCACAGAAAAGACAAAAGTGCTAACAATGTCAGGTATTCATAAAATCCTGAGTCCTGGTAAGTAAATCAGAAGTGAAATAGCCTCCATTCAGTCACTCAGAGCCCATGCAGGAAATACAAGAAATCTGACCTTTACAATATACTCTGAAAAGGTTCCCCTGGTTGCAGTTTTAAAAAACAAACTTGTTGTTTGACTTTATATTCCCTATTACTCTCTCACTCTGAATCTCCACACTGAATACCCTGTATTTATTTCCATTTAAAATTCACAATGAGGTCCCAGGCAGCCTTTCCTCAAATTTTTTGGCATCAGGAGCCATTTTCATGGAAGACTATTTTTTCATAGATTTGGGGAGGGGTGAGGGTGGTTTCAGGATGATTTAAGCTCATTACATTTGTTGTGCACTTTATTTCTATTATTATTACATTGTAATATATAATGAAATACAAGTCACCATAGGTTGGGGACCCGTGTCATGAAAGACAATTTTTCTATGGACAGGGGTGGGGAAGGAGGCAGAGCTCAGGTGGTGATGTGAGCGATGGGGAGCAGCTGTAAATACAGCTTACCTCCTGCTGTGTGCCCCCCTTCCCAATATTTCAGTGGGGGGGGGGCAGGTGCTGGTCCTTAACAGGCCAGATTGGGGGTTGGGGACCACAGCACTAAACAGAGCAGAGTGTTAGCAGACCAACCCTTTAAGATACCAAAAACACCATTCTGATATTAGGATGGAGTGGTTTCTCTGAATTTCAATTTATGATGCAACTAGAGTCACCAGCATAATTTTAACAAGAATGGGCAACCAGCAGTGCCTCAGGTATGTAAGTGTCTGACAAGCACTCAAGCAAAAGCTGTTGAAGGAGCTCAGGAAATTTTATCCAAAAATATAATGGTAAATAAACCTGTTTCTTTCATTAATCTGCCTTAATTGTGAGTTAGTCTTTCAGGGAAAGGGGAAGCTTCTCCTTGCTTCACTGTGCTTTTCCTGAACTCAGAATATCAACACCAAAAAAGGAAAAAGTGGCTTAAAACAAAGTCAGATATTTTATATGACAATTATATAAAACAGTGTTTTAGACAAGACTTCATTTTTGTTTTATAAAAGTTACCATTTTGGTGTGTCCAAAAATAAGTGATTACCACTGATAACTAAGACTATGTCAATGATGCTCCAAAGCAAAATTTCCCATTGTCCAAAATTATCTGCTTCTACCTGATATTTTTCTAGATACTATACAGTTTACCCCAGTCCCAAAAAGACAAAATATTAAATATTCAGCATTGTCATTATCTAAGTTCTCGAACTTCTACCCAAGTTATAAACAGCACCATCTCCACGTAATATACACTGTAGGTCAAAACACAAGACCTCATTCATCACAAAAGAAAAACGATTTATTGCTTTTGACTTTCCTTCCGATGAAGACAAATTTTGGTCTGAGGGAAGCACACAAAGTTTTTTCTCTTCTCTTTTTTTAGGCTCCTCCTCCTGCAGAGATTTTTAAGGATTTTAAGGAAAGAATTTTATCTGATTTGTGGTATTTTACAAACAGGCTACTTGATAGAGCTGTTATCGAAAGCTCGGCACTTGTCCCTAAGGCCACACCAGAAGAACAAGGACAAGTGGTTTGAGGAGAAGGAAAGATGACTGCCGGCAGATGAGAATGGAGACTCCTGTCTAAAATGTCATCATCTTACATGTAAGTTTCCAGAATGTCCTTGTATATTCTATTCTGTTACAGTGAATTAAACCTGGAGTACAGAAAAACCAGGACTTCTAGTTTACCACTAGGGAAAACAGTGGTTTTCTTAAAACTGTGGTATTTTCTGATTTTCTTTTTTCCATAAGGGAAAATATCTAATTTTAGTAAAATTAACTTCAGTTTTGTATATTTAAAATTTTTAGTTAAATTGCAATTCTTGGTCCATGTTTTGGAAATCAGAGATTACCTGGCAATAGTATATCTGTGTTAAAACAATAAAAGCATTAGATAAAATAAAATGCCATCATCCTAATCATAAGCAGAAATACAGAGCTTTGAAAGTGAGGGCTTTCAGTTCTAGGCTATTATTGTTCTACTACAGTTGATGATTCTCCCCCAAAGACAATCCCTTGACCTCCACCCCCACCCCCCACCCCCCCAACCTCTGCCCCCAGGACCTCCATGGGACAGTTCTGTTGAGCCATGTCTAGTAGCACAAAGGACACTCCCCTGCCCCACCTAACCGTTGGCCTGAGGCAGGGATGCGGATCCTAGGTCTCATCTTCAAGATTACTAACATAGTATAGTAATATGGAAAGGAGAAATATACAAATAAAAGACGAAAAAATAAGCCACTTTACCCTCACCACCTCAGTTCACTTTGAAACTCATTAATTCAGTAGATATTTGGAATGAGCACCAGTGTTCTGGATAGGAAAGTCTCTAAGATTCTTCCTACTCAACTATTCCATGATCACCATTTCCTAATATCATCTGATCGATGATACATTTCTAGACCTCCTAAAACAAAAACAGTGTTACAGAACACTTATGATGTACACTGAGTCACTGAACGGGCATAGGAGAAATGAACAATCCAGCTCTCAGTTGCCATTAGAAGTCTAGGACCTGCATTAAAAGAAATTTATTTTTTCTTAGATCGAGGTTCTCTGCTCTGTTACCTAGTCTGCTGTGGCTATTGACAGGCAGGTTCAATCATGACTCTGCAGCCTCAAACTCCTGGGTTCAAGCAATTCTCTCCTCCCGTCCCCAAACTCCAGAGTAGCTGGCACTACAGATGCATTCCACAGCATCCAGCTATTGGGGGAATGGGGGTGGGAGAAAGACTTTTTGATATTAATTTGTGCTTCAGACATGGAAATGAACAGCTCCTGGATCCTAAACCATATGGGTCAAAGAAAACACCATTGTCACTTTATATAAAGCTGGCAAATTCAATGATGTTGATTATTTTTTTCAAAAAATTATTTGTCCTGGTCTGTCAGCTTACCAACAGGTTATAACAGTGTTAAGAAGATGGCAACAAATTTAAGCCTTAATACCTTCACTGAGAAAACTGGACAATTTAAAGTGCTACCCAGATGGGTGTCAATCTTCAGAAATGAAGCATAGGGCATTGAACAATAGTTATGACAATTATCTCTTCAAGCCATCAGTAGGGGTTGCAAGACTTTCATAGGACAGTGTTAGAAATGTATGTATAGTTTAATTTAATCCAATTAACTAGCCTCCTCTTGTATAGAGCTCATTTTTTGCAGGAACTTTTTTTTCCAACAGGGGTACTCCTACATACTTCCTTAGTTGAACTATTCCATAGAAATGTATTCTTCTAGTTCTCTCTTGTTAATAAATGCTAAAATGTTGTCTAAACCTATCGCTAAGTCTTTATATGTCTAATTTTCCCCTTGATGTCTTTATTTCAAAGTTTTTGATATAATCCTATTTTTTCTTCAAAATAAGTCTTATGGGAAATAGAAAAACATAAGCAACTTCGTGCTTTCCTTATGCCAATGCTGAATTCTAGAGTTTATCTGATATATCAGCTAACAATAGAAATCTATTATTTTTAAGCTAGATGCAAATACAATGCCAGAACCAACTGATGAAGGTCTATGGAGTGAATTAGTAAACTAGTAACCTATGAAGGTCTATTATTCAAAACATCTGTGCTTTTAATGTTTGATGAAAGTGCCACTAAACTTTCAAATACTCTTAAGTCATTCATGACTTAAAATTCCATTATTACCTGAAAATAACATCCACACAAGATTTAAAAACCTGACATTCATCTTTATAATTTTCAACTATCTTTGGGGGGGGAGTGTCTCTATTACCTTGAAAACTTGGCTTCCTGTATTAAAAAAATAAAAAGAGGCTAACATAGTTATTGGTTTTATATACCCCTCACCTTGCTAAACATGGATAAGTTCAAAATTAAGAAACTGCAGCAACCACTGGTTAAACACTCAGGAATTTAGAGAATTTTGCTAACACAACTCTCAAATGATCATGAAGATAAAAGTGGATTTGACAGTACAAACTTTTAAATTTATTTAGTCACATGAGGAAATTTTAAAAACCATATTTTATGTAGGTAAACCTTTTGCCCTTCTTTCCCCCAAAAAAGTGCTGATCTTTAGAAATGGCTCTTCTTTGTGAATCAAAGAGTTAAAATCATCTCTTTTATTCCCAAATGAATGTCAATACCATTCAGAGGTGCCATGTTTTATTTAAAACATACTCTTACTTAGTAACCACTTTGTTCTAATTGGCAAGGCAAAGCCAGGTCCCCAAAGCACACAGCTCGTTACACTCGGTTTGGATTACAAAAAACACAGGATAAAACAAACTGCATCAAAATGTACAAATTAGAGGCTCAGGAGTATGGGACAGGGTGGTGGAATTAGATTGTAATATGGTACAAAATCCACAGGGAGGCTGAGGAACAAATCACTACTGTCTTTATAAACTATGCAAGGTTTCCAAATGAGCAAATACACAAAGCAGAGGACAGGCTTTTCCATAACTCAACCAAACTGCTAAATATGGATACAACAAAACAAGAGTTTTTTCCACACTATTATGCACATATATATGAGAGTGGGAGTACCAACAAGAAGGTTTAACAAATGAAACCTGCAGGTTGCACTGTCTAAATATGAAACTCATCTTTGCCTTCACACTGACAATGTGCAAACAGCCTTGCAATTAAATCACACTTCCAAACATTTTTTTTAAAAATCTTCTGAGAAGCTAAACATAGGAGACTAAATTAGAAGTGGTGCTTCACTATGCAGTGCAGAGAGCAAGGTTAATGAGCTAAAAGTTATATGAACAAGAATCAGAAAGATGTTAAGAAATGAAGATCTCACCACCAAAATAGAAAATGCGTTAAATAAAAACACTCCCCCCACCACACATGCACACCTTTTCCTAAATTAGCTACTGTGTGAAGCTTTCAGCACTGTTTCTCTGATTTTCATTGGAGATCTAGAGACAAACTCCAACTAAACTAAAAGAAAAGAGCACAGGAAAAGCATATACTTCTAACCTACACACAAATGCAAAACAGTATTACTGTTACATTCTCAAAGTACAATCCCAACTAAATCTACTTAGTCTGATTTTTAGAGTACAATCCCATCTAAATCTACTACCTTCACTCCTAACAACATCAAACAGTGGAAAAGATTAGGATCAGAGTCTAAACATCTAAGATCAAAACCTAGCTCTTCACCTTAAAATTTAATCTTGGAAACATGACTTAATAATCCATTTGAGCCACAGTTTCCTTATCTGTAAAATGGTGATATAAAATCACCAACATTGTAAGGATCAAATGAGATAATATTGCATGAAAGAGCTTCATGATATACAAGGGCTGCAGCAATCTTGGTTATTATTGCAATTATTTACTGCCTTTTTAAAAACAGATATAATTGCCCATAGTCTTCCTCTATCTTTTTTCACAAATAATAATTCTTTTTCTACTTCAAAGTACCCTTCTTTTGGCACATGCCATGTAAGACTATGTGCCATTTTTCCCTCCAAACCAGATGTCTTAAGGCATTTTTTCTTCTTTATACACAATATTTAAGACTAAAAGTAAATTAAGAAATTTAAAACAAATCTTTCATAATAGTGAAGATTGTTAACATACAGTTAGATCTACTTTATACTCTAAGAGCCAACTAAAAACTAGGGCTTTTAAATGATATAAAATTTTATAGCATGAAACATCATATTTTAGTCATATATTAATGGACCCAAAATAATGTCCTGTTTATATACCATCCCTACTAGGGGCTAAGAATTAAGTACAAGGGGATTATATCCAGGAAAAGTGCCAAAAAGAAACCTCATCATAATCTTCTAATTCATGCACAAAGGAAACAGCCAGAACAAGAATTACTGTATCTGTAGCTTGGTGGAGCCAAGGCCACTGAAGCATAAAAAAGTCTCGTGGTACTTTCCTGAGTCTGACAGTCATACACATTCCAGGCCAACCCTAAAAGGGAACCCATAAACCCAAGCCAGATCATTCTGAGATGGTAGTTTGCATTAGTATACTGAGAATATGAATCATAGGAAGTATTACCATGTAACTCAGACTGCTTTTCATGTCATAGAGCATTGTCTAATTATATGAAAAGACAACCATGTACAAGCCCTAGTTCTTGGAACTAGGGGTCTCCAAGATTCTTTGACAGAGGTGCACCATCAGTACAAAATTTGAGCGCATACTTCTTGTCTTCTTTTAAAGTAGTTATATATTTCTGCAATGTATTAAATGATGCACCTTGTCCCTGCTCTCACCTCCCAAAATATGTCCACCCAGAAACTGTGAATGTGATCTCATTTGATAAAAGGATTTTGAAGATATAATTAAGAATTTCTAGATGGGATAAGCCTGGATAATGGTGGGCCCTAAATCTAACGACATTTGTCCTTAGAAGGGACAGAAGAGGAAAAGACAGAGACACACAGGGGAGAAGGCGATGTGAAGATGAAGGCAGAGACTACAGTGATGTGTCTGTAAGCCACGGAATGCGAAGGACAGCTAGCAAAAGAGAAACAAAGTAAAGCATGGAATGAATTCTCCCTCAAAGGCTCTAGAAGAAACCAACCCTGTCAATACCTTGACTTCAGACTTCTGGCCTCTGTCAGGGATATAAACTTTTGTTATTTTAAGCCACCAAGTATGTGACAATATGTTATGGAAACCCTAGGAAACTAATATAGATACCAGTAAGATTATGTACATTATAAAAATCAATGATAATATTTAAAGGATAAAAATAAATGTAAGTAGAAATTCTAACATTTTCTCTATGCCACAATGGACAATCCTGTGCACCACTATGGAAACCACGGCTTTAAACCGACATGTGGGCAGAAATAAAGCCAAGTGATACATAAAATTATATTAAAAGACCCAGTAACTACCAAATTTCTTTCACTTTGCCTATAATATTGACACATGGTCACAATTTTTCCAGTTAAGGCCAAAAAGAAGCTACCTTTCTCCTACTTATAGCACTGAGCATTTTGTTTACCATTAGAAATGCAACGATTATTTTTGACATCATTTCCATAATATCATCAGCACACTGCTTCATTTATCTTGACTAGCATAATAATTAACCATACAACTTAAGAATGCTTATTACTGAGACATTAAACTGCTATAGAATAAGAGATCAAAAAAAGGCTCCCACTGTCCAGCACTGCTAATCAGTTAAGGATCTGCTGCCCAGTCTTGCTTTCATTTGAGTAAGGAAGCTACACCACAAAGAACAGGGTTTTTAATATAAAAATAGTCTTCAAACAAGCATTAAAAAAATAAGAGAATACTGCAACTGTGGCATAAAAACAGTAGTTGAAAACAATTTCCCTGTAATACTATGAAATAAAATAAAATCATAAAATAAAATACAGATTAATTGAAAAAAGAAAACAACTTAAATGTACATTAATGGGGATTAGATAAATAACTTTGGGGCATATAATAATATAATGAGGGTGAGCAATTAATTTATCAAGCAAACTGAGACACTTCAAGGAGTACAAACAGATTCCATTAATATTTTCACTGGCACAAAAAGCATAAACTAAGACTGGACATTAATTATAATGGAATATTACAGTTAAAATGAACTAGAACAAGGTGTCAACATTAGTTTCTAAAAGTATTATTTAACATTTTTTGTACCACATAGAAATCTCTAAGACATATGCCAGGGACCACATGTTTTTGGGCAAACTGCACGTTATTTAAATCATTATAACTACAGTGAAAAACAAGAAAACTCGTGAGCGGTCGGTCCTTAACAGATGATGTGCGAAACAGGAGAAAACTCGTGAGCGGTCCTTAAGGTGTTAAAAGAATACCAGTTGTAAATTGACTACTGCAACATTCTACTTATGTATTTTTAAAATATTATCATATATAGTATTTGTATAAATACCCATTCATAATAGAGAGCATACATACAAGGATAAGAAGGACAATGGTTTCTGTGAGGTGGGAAGATAATGATTTGAGATGTTGGTGCCCTTTTTAATGTTGTAAAGAAAAAGGCAAAACATTAATTACTTCCAGGTGGGTCTGTATATAATATTCTGAATTTCAGACACCCATCTGCCAGACAGATATTCAACAACAAGCACACATAATGGTTAAGGAGAGCCCAATGAGTTGAACTGTCTCCTTTTAACAAACACATGACCAATGTGTGTGTTACACCTGAGAAATCTTTCTTGGGCTTTCAGCTTTAAAGACATCAAAGAGTATACAACAGTAATCAAGTTAACAGAATTGCAAAAACAGAAATACCCTACTCAAACACTTCATCTTAAGAGGAGCAGCCGCCTTTCTTTTGGGAAGAGGTGATTTGGAAAATCAAGGTATGACATGCTTACAGATTCCACTATCCTGCCAAAATCTCATTCATAAGAGTATTTGTTTTTATACTATTTCTATAGGGTTCCTGCAATTTCTAAAAGGAAACATGCATTTGAAGCAAGGTTTGTCAGTAAAAAAAAAATAAATAAAACAGAAAATAAAAAAAGAGAAAAGAAATTTTTATTTAAAAAGAAGAAGAATAAAATAAAAATAAATAAATAAAAGGAAACATGCATAACAAAAAGAGATTGAATTTTTCAGACTCACTGTGTCCCTTTTACTGTAGATCCTCAAAATTCAGCTGTAACCTACCATTCTTCCCTTTCAAAAGTGACTGGAATCAGACTACTTCTACTCTGGCCTTCCAACAGGAAATGGAAGCAGAAAAGAAATTAGTGTGTACTCCCCTAAGTACTAAATTGCAAATTCATAAAGAAATGTTTTAACCTACTTGCTATGAAGTGGGAATTTGTTATCCTCTTCTGGAAATTACCATGAAACTCACATTACTTTGAAGAAAAATGTTAGCATTTTGGTTTCACCCTATGCCCAGCATTGTTGTATCACTTAC
Organism: Cheirogaleus medius; assembly: GCA_008086735.1. Lineage (NCBI taxonomy): Eukaryota > Metazoa > Chordata > Mammalia > Primates > Cheirogaleidae > Cheirogaleus > Cheirogaleus medius. Next base: position 6,168,018 of record VBSM01000361.1, on the reverse strand, counting down.
CTTGAATGTCAACATTTAGATTTTCCTATGCCGTAAGCTACAGCTAATTTGATTTTGCTCATTCCAAAAAGAAACTAACCACTTCTGGAGTGTGTAAATATACTTTACTTTTTAAAAATGTATAATTTGTGCAATTACATTAATAATACTTAAATTTGGAAATATAGGCAAACAAAATTAAAATTTAAATCTCTCTAACTGCTCCTACCCTGAGACTACCAAAATTAATTTTTTCATGTATCATTTTCCAACTTTGTCCCATGCAACTATATACATATACATTATATGTAGCCCAATTAAAAACATGATACTACACATACTGCTTTGTAGTCTTGTCTTCTCAATCAGTCTTTAGTTCATGTCCCTATTTTTAAAAAGAAAAAAAAAATCCCAAACTAATGACATGTTAAGAGCATAAATTACGGAAATCTGCTATTCAATAATCACTTTGGATTTAGACAGAAAATTTGACAGCAGTGAACAAGCTTGGTAATTTTCAGACTGGATACAAAGTATGCAACATCGAGGAAAATGAAACTTTGCTTTAATACTATTTCATCCCTTATGCCCTCCCCAAAGTCCATTCTGAATTTAAAACAGTAACTATACAACAATATTAAGAAATAACAAGTGAAACTGAAATGGCTATACAGAATTAATAGTTCTGGTCCATGTGACAGACACTAGTAGCAGAAATATATGAATCATAACTTAATATTTTCTCCAAAGTTAAATATCAGAACCCTGTGTCTACGACTGCTCATTTGAATAGGTACCTGAAAACAGATTATCTGCAAAAATAAGTATACAGTTGGCTCTAGAGTCATAATAGAATATGCTTCCTTATGACATAATTATGGCAAAGTGCTTCACTAATAATGAGGTACAAGGCACAACTAACCACGAAACAAAGGTAAGTTTAACTACCTTTCACTAAGAAATATATATATTTGAAAAGTTACATTGAAACAAATTTTCAGAAAATGAAATAACTTCACTATTACCTTATAACCTAGGATATGGTTTACCTAGATTTTTAATTAATCTTCCACTGACAAGAAATCTTACACTTTAGTTCTTCTAGTCTTACCCTTTTCTGTAAATCAACATAGTAAAGCATTAAAAGAACTCCTTTTTAAAGGAGCTATGCTGTAAAAGGGAAAAAAGAAAAAGAAAGTTTCTTGTACTGTGAATAATTATCTCTCCTTTATTTATCCAATTTTATGTGAATCATGGAATGGCAAGTTTCTTAAAAGTTAGTTTTAAATGGAACAGTATGTTTAAATAAATCATGTCTATAGTTTAATGAAATCACCTACTTTGATTTTTCAATGAAGTACTTTTGTCTTAGTCTATAAATGATATGCTTATTAGTTTTTTAAAGACACTACTGAAAATTATTAAAAATACATACAGATGTCTAAAAGCCCACAGGAGCAACTAGTACTTTGCATACTGAGCATATATTAAGTTTGTCTCCTGATAAGCATCTGCTATCAGTGCTACTCAAAGAATCTTCTTCCATCCTTTGTAGTATACCTTCTGGCTTACTGCCTTATAAAATGATCTAGAGATTATAGCTGCTTCCTAGCCATCATACTCCTGTTCTCCAAAGCTAGCATTTCCAGGGTTTGTGGGTGATGGAGATGATGCCATATGAGTGGAGGAATTAATTCAGTCCCCACTTGTGATCATCCTCTTTGGTGTTTCTGCCATCCATACTTTTATTTAGGAGATCAGCAAAATCTTTCTGTGAAAAGTACTGCCATAATGATAGCTGGGCTTCGAATTGGGTTTGCACTCAGAAAGTAGTACCACAGGCAGTATCATTTCTACTCTGTAAGAGGAAGGACTGCACATTAAATGCTATATTTAACTGTTTGTATGTATTTTAACATAGTAATAGTCTATCAGGTTGAGTTTATGCTTTCACACAGAAAATCATGAATTCAAACTAGTCTACAGCTCGAAACTGACAAAGATCACAAGAAATCAACTGGCTAAGCCCTTGACTGAAGACAGAAAGTAGACATCCCCTACTTTATAAACAAAATGAGATTCTAAGATTTTCCAAAGCCATACTTCAGCTATATATTGGTTTTCAATTTTTTTTCTAAATTTACACATACAAATACAAAGAGACAAACTTTTAAATCATACTCCACAGTAATATATATGATTTATATCACAATTCTTACACATTTTCATTTATATATGTAACTCAAATAAAGGTTTCACAAAATAGTAACCTTACTATCTGCAATGTGCTGATATTTTTTATTCTACTCAATTTTTTAAATGCTGATCATGACCTATTAAATTGATTCTCTACTCACTAATGAGTAACAACACCCATAGTTTCAAAAACTGCATTAGAAGGTAGTGTTTCAACCAATAAATGTTTGTCATAACAAGTAACATGTCATGAAATTTTGTTGCTTTCCATTGCAGACATCTACTGATTCTTTTAGTAAAGTCATACACAAAACAATATAAAAATGTTTAATGAGAAAGATAGTATGACAGGTATAAATAATACTATCAAGGGGATAGAAAAGTCAAAATTAGGCCAAAAGAGATCCTCAGACTAGCTTTAATAACTGGAAAGATCTGTGGCAAGATCAATTCATAACACATGTTCAAGGGTGCTTACATGCCATCCCTTCCATAACTTCAAATAAACTGCAAATCTGTTAAGCAAATCCTTTCTTTAGTGATAAAAAAAAAACAAAAACAAAAAAACCAATGCTCTTGACTGGGAAGAATAATATATAAACTCAAAAGTGGGAGAATCCTTACCCAACTTTGGGAGTTATAGGCTTCTGCTCACAGAATAGTCTTAGACTTGAGAGACATATATCCACATTTCCAAACAAAGGTACAGAGTTATGATGTGAGGAAGGAACATACAGAACATGTGAAATGAGAATCAATGGGGAAGGTAGAAAAATAGCAAATAGGAAATTTTACAGGAATGGAAAAAATATAACATGGTAAAATTAATTCTTGCCTGTTTTTTTTTTAACAACTAAATAATAACCTCAGATAAAGAAAATCCAGATGAGTATTTTAAGTCCATTCTACCTCAAATCCTAATACTTGAGTCAAATACTTCCTGGTGCTCCTCCTTCAAATGTTCTAGTGATCCTGGATGGCATAAAAAAATCTTGGATGACAAAAGATCTTTAGGTCATACTACACAATTATGAAGAAAATACTAAACGGCCTTAAATGAGTTCAGCCTTTAAAGGTAACAGAGGCCAAACGAGGGTTCAAGATAAGAGAGTTGTCAAAAAATATAAAATAAAACTAATACTCTCCCATTTCAAAGAGAGGAATTTTGGTTGAGCTTTAATGCCTCTAGCACTGCAGTTCCCAACCCCAGACCAGTACCAATCCATGGCCTGTTAGGGACCTCACCCCGCCCTGGAAAAAACTTAGGAACCAAGGGCCTCACAGCAGGAAGCTTCATCTATACAGCCACTCCCCATGGATAGTATCACCGCCTGAGCTCTGTACCCGCCTACCTGCCCCCATCCATGGAAAACCTGTCTTCCATGAAACTGGTCCCTGGTGGCAAAAAGGTTGGGGACTGCTGCTAGCAAATCCAGCCAGGTGAGGCCCTCTTCTACATACATGCAAAGGTCTGACACAGACATTTCTCATTCTAACAATATAGAAAAACACTATTACTTGGTATATAATTTACCAATAACTAAAATTTCAATGGTTTTTTAGTAACTCTCACTCTTCATATACTCATTTCCCTTCCTTTCTTAGTCCCTTCCTCTAAACTGAAACAGCCCAGGAATCTTTTATAAAAAAGAGAGAGAGAGAGAGAGTCTGAAGTGATGATGGTTGTGGGGGGGAGGGGCATGCGCTACCATTTAGCACAATATTTCATCAGCAGCAAAAGTTATCGAAGTTAATATTTAACCAGCACCTACAGTTCCTAACCTACAACTTACTATCTCAACAAGATTTTAAACATGTTTTTTTCCTCATTTCATTCAATTTTATATAAACAAGTTACAACAAATTCATTTTTCACACCATACATTTATTTTGAAAAAGAATCCTGAAAAATCTCTTTAACCTAGTGATACACAATAACTATTTTTAAAGTTATCTTCCATCTTTTAGAGTACATCGTACATTTTAAAATGTACTTTAAAAAAGAGTGACAGTGGCCAAAGTAGTCTTCATGTTGTCTCGTACAACTTATGCCTCTCTTGCAATAATACATTCACTATACTCTCTCTATCTTCATAGTGATATGACATTCACAAATGTATTTTTAAAGTTCAATGATTTCTTTTGTTTTAAATTTCAGAAAGAACACAAAATTCTGCTTCAGCAAGCAGAATGTTACCAGTTATTCCAGGCAACTGCTAGTAGGGATACCAGGAGTATGAGGGTAAAGATAAAGAGGAAAGAAGATTTTCTTTACGAACTTGAAAATATCTTCTAAATATCTTTAAAGGCAAAAGTAGCAAAGCTGTATAAAAAGTAAACAGGCACAGACCACCAGATATAAACAATTACCACCATAGAAAGTAAAACTGTAACTAACCCAAAGAAACACAAAGACCGTGGCAAAACTCTGACGTCAAAGGTAATTTTTTAAACTTTATTTTCCTTTAGGGACATGAGAGAGTTCTTCATGAGTATTTGATGCAAGCCTCCTTATCGAAAGGTTTCTGACCTTCTTCCAAAGCTATGTTTTACTAAATTACAAGGGGGATCTCTACAGGTAGACAGATATACAATCTAATACAAGTTGAGTATCCCTTATAAAAAATGCTTGGAACCAGAAGTGTCTTGGATTTGTGATTTGTTTGGATTTTAGAACATGTGCATTTTGGAGCATTTTGAATTTTCAAATTTAGGATCCTCAACCTGTATACATTTTGTCTCTCTGCCACTTTCATCTTTACTATAAAGTTAATTGCTCATCGGTGAGGAAGTTATTTCTTCATATCTGTAACAGAACACATACAAAGTAAGAGAAGCAGAATACAGTCCTTTAACACAGAACAAATATCGTTAAAATGGCAGGGGGGAAACACACCAATATTTCTTTCCTTTAAAAACCTAAACTATTTGACAATTTCTACACTTTCAACAGACAAAAGCTGCGAGCTTCCCCAACTCTCCCAATTCCTTTCCTCCTAGCTTAGACATGAATGTAAAAGTCTAAACCTTACCAGGATGTTCATTTCCTTGTCCAAATAGCATAATAAATAGAAGAAGAAAATCAACAAAAAATCTTTGATAAAACTCTAGCCAGGTTCCTCTGAGCCCAACACAGTTTCTAACAGGTCAAGGCAACATCCCTAGAATGATCCTAACCACCCTTAACCAAAGTGTTAGCATCTTAAAGCCCAAGCCTGCCAAGAATTTACAGTTTGCTCTAGCCAACACCTGAAGATAGGCCCTGACCAACCACTTAGAGCTTTTACTAAAAGGGCTTGTAATAGTGAATTCTTTCCCCTGTCCCTTTGAGATATACATGTACCTCCTACAATTTGGGATTGTCTTTCCCAAGGGCCTGAAAGCCATTCCTTTAAAATGTAATCATCAGGAAGAATGGGGCCTCTATTTCTCTGTCTCAGAGCTAGCTAATGGACATAGCTGACCTAATCAGCATACCCTTTGTAATTTTTCACTTCTCTGGCTCTACTGAGCCTCTGTTCACACTGCAGTAGGCCCCTTCCTCCTCCCTTTAAAACTTCCAGTCACCTCTGTGCAAATTGAAGTTGACTTCAGTTCATGCTGGACTCTCTTCCCTATTACAACAGTATATTACTGACTAAAATCTGTTTTTACCACTTTAACTAATGTCCAGCTTTATCTTTGACAGAATGTATAAAGACAGTTAAACAAATCCTAATTAGTAAAGACTTAGTTATTTTATATATAAGATCACTAGATATAAAGTTTTTTGGGGGGCGTGGGGCAGGGAGACAGAGTCTTGCTCTGTCTCCCTGGCTAGAACACAGTGGCTTCATCACAGCTCACTATAACCTCAAACTCCTGGGCTCAAGCGACTCTCCTGCCTCAGCCTCCCAAGTAGCTGGGACTATGGCATGTGCCACCACACCCAGCTAATTTTTCTCTTTTTGGTAGAGACAGGGTCTCACTCTTGCTCAGACAGCTGGGCTGGAAACTCCTGGCCTCAAGTGATCCTCCCATCTCAGTCTCCCAGAGTGCTAGGATTACAGCTGCCTGGTCATAAGTTCTTTAATAAAAAAAAAAAAAACCTAAAGGTTTGAACTTCATGAAGGAGTCATAATTTAAGAAGCTGACCAATCAGCATTTTGGGGCTAGAAAAGGCCCTTGGCAAACATCAAACCCAAATCTTTCCTTTTACAAATGATGAACCTAAGGTCCAAAGAGATTAAGTGACTTACCCAAGGTGATTTCAATATGGAATTAATTAAAAGGGGACTAACTCAGCATGATTCTCTGACTCCAACATTTAAATATTCTTTCCATTATATTCTCATTGATAAAGCAACATTCACCATTAATCATTCAAGTCAAGATGAGCAATGAATATAAACTGCCTGACTGGAAACATGTTTTTACAATTCCACTGTACACCAACAACAGTAAATCAAGGAAAGTTTGATGCAAGTGCACAGGAGATAGGATTTCACTTATGGAAGACTGTACAGTCTTACACACATATATAAAGCATCTTGGTGAAGAGAAACTTTTTACACAAAAGCTAAGAAAACAAAACCCCATGCATAGGTCCAAAGGAGGGTCAAATGATTTAGATAGTCTTCAAAACAACCAAAAGAAGAAAAATGAAAATAAATAAAAAACCCTTTTTCTGCACTTACCAGCAAAGCATTTGGAACAGAGATTCATAGTCTTGCTGGACCTGGGGCAAAAAAAAAGAAAAGAAAGAAAGAAGAGCTAAAAATTCTGTATCACTCTAATCAAAACATAAGATGTCTAAAATGTAGGCAAAGAATTTCTTGGCCAGGCAACTGAACTAAGAAACTAATAAATTAATAAGAAGTCCCTTGCTAGCTACCCGCCCCACAAAACAAAAACAACAAAAATAAAACACTCTTTTAAAACCTACGAGTTAGCCAAAGCTTTATTTATTGTGCTTAGCAGCTCGGGTAGCACCAAGTTCAGAAATATCATAATATGCCCAGAAGATGGCACAGGAGTCAATTTATCCCATATGATTACCACATTCCCCCTGTTCAAACTGGAATATATGCCACAAAGTTATCACTATAAACAATGAAAATTTTGTTTGTAAAGAGGTAAAACTTTCTCCTCACATATACACTTATTTATCTCTATAATATCACTTGAACTTTTATCTGGTCCTTTCCTCTCATTCTTGTCCTATTTCAGATTCTGGTCGCATTATAACTCTGTTGTTTAAAATTCTTTCTTCAGATGCTCCCAATCAAATTATTTTTCATGTCCTTTCATCCATTAATTATTGCTACAATTCACTGAATACTAACTTAGATGGGTATTTAACACACATTCTTATTAATTTTCCCAACACCACTAAGAAGGCTACTACCATATTGCTTTGCTCCTGAAATGTACTTTTTAAAAAATCACATTAGCATTTCTGTAACCAGGAAACACCTTACAACTGGCTACAAGTGATGAATAATTTAATTAGGAAATGTTCCCCCCACCTCCTCTGATGTTACTAAATTGAGAGGATCTTAGAAGTCAAAGACATAGAGTCTCATCCCCATTAGACAGGTGAGCAACTTGCCCCAGTTCACAAACCTAGGAACTGTAGAGTAATTTCTGACCATGGGTCTGAGCTAACTCCAAAGGCCAACCCACCATCCCCTTTGTTCACAACACAGCAGCCCAGGGACTACATGGCAGGTAATCAGTAATGATCTCTCTGTTAAAGTCATCTCATTGCTGCTTCTCTTACTGATCCTCTCCCAAGTGGACTCATTCTTACGGCTCCTTCTTCCAAAAACGTCCTAGAATACTCTATGTTAGACAAGTTGACCTATTTACCACTCATTCCTCAGCAACACGCCTCCCAATATCTGAGCCTTTGACCAGAATTTCACCTACAAAGAGAACAGTCCAACTTTATTTTGCCTTCTTTACTAAATTTTACAATTAAAGAAAGTCTCCTTCAGGAAATATACCCTGACAACTACGATAGTTTTCCAAGACCTGTTAACAGTAATTGTCACAGAGTGACAAGACTGGAGGTAGAGGGTCATTATTTCTCTTTCTCAAAAGAGATGCTGTGTCAACAACTGGATATTCCTTCAGAATTCTGCTTAATATAAACTCATCAAAGGCAATGAAAAAAATTACATATCAATAAAAAAATGAATGGATGAAGAGATATGTTAATGGTGGCATCTAACATATATTACATGCCTGAATTGTGGTGAGCATAATACCAGATGCCTTCAACTCCATTTACCAATGAGCAAACAAAGGCCCCAAGAAGGTATATAACTTGCCAAAGATCACAGAACTATTAAGTGAATTAATTTGGTCTAACTCCAAAGCCTGTGTACTTTTCACCATGCTAAACTAAGGCCTCTGCTCTAATACAGAAGGGCACCGAGGGACACACATCAGTTCCAAACCAGCACTCTGGTAGTTTGTGAGAATAGGCCCAAAACTAAAGATTTAGTCTATGGTAATCAAGTCAGCTTCCTGAGAAAGTAAAGCCTCCTATCTGGAGGAAGCACAACCCCTGCCCCAACCACTCAACACCAATCCAAGACTCCCAGTCATTTCAGTTCCAACATAAGGAAGAAATAGGGATGAAGAAGTTCCTTTGTTGCTAGAATTCCCCCTCAGAGAAGCAGGTCCCTATCTAATGCAATCATTATCTCTTGTTCATACAATGTCACCAACAGCCAGACGTAACTTACATATCACCTCTGCTACTCTCCACTGTGCAGCAGGAATCACAGAAAGCCTGCAGTGAATAACTGAGAGCAGCTCAGCACCAAGTGTGCTAGTTTTAACATCTGTGTTTCACAAAGCTGATAAGAAAAAAATGGTAAAATAGCATTTTTCTCAGAGTCCCCTTGATCTCTCTTCAGATAGTATATGTATTTAAAATGTCCACCATACCTATATATTACCTAAATGACATCCAATCCATGTTCTGAGCAGGAATTTTACAGCAACATGGTTATCAATCAGTTTATGATAGAAATAATATAGCTACTGACATTACTCAAAACACAGATGTTTTAAATCTGAAACCAGATTTTGGCTACTGAAATAATAGTTACTGCTAAACAATGCCAACTTGGATCACAGGGATCAACAATGAACCAAAAGAAACTGGCAGAGGCTTCTGAGAACTTTGATCCTTTCTCATGTCAAACATGTGAAACTTGAAGCTAATCAAAGGCATACAATTACTGAGTACCTAAAGAAAAGCAGTGGGATCAACTTACACAGTCTTGGAACAAGACGACAGGAGTTACCCTACGTGGCAACGAGCATGAAAGTAGAAATGATTCTCTTTTGTCTCTACTGCTCCAAAGAAACTATTCTAAATGAGATCTCCAATGACAACCATGTTTCTAAAACTAAGGGGTAGTAGGTAGAATAATGGCTATTCAAACATATAAAGTTCCTGGAATTTGTAATGTCTAGAAGTTATCTTATTTGGAAAAAGGGTCTTGGTGGATGAATTAAGAATTTTGAGGTGGGATTACCCTTAATTATCCAGGCAGGCCCTAAATGACATCAAAAGTGTTCTTGTTAAGAGAGACGCAAAGAATGTTCTTGTAAGGGAGCAAGTGGCAAAGAGAGTTTAGAGAGACAACAGAGGAGAAGGCCATGTGAAGATGGAGGCAGAGACTGGAGAGACATAGTCAAAAGCCCAGGAATGCTGGGGCAGCCCCTGGAAGTTGGAAGAGGCAAGGAATGGATTCTCCCCTAGCGCCCTGAAGGGAAGGAAGAAAGCCCTTTTGGACCTTTAGCCTCCAGAACTTTGAGAGAATAAATTTCTGTTCTTTTAAGCCACCAAATTTGTGGCAATTTGTTACAGCAGCCTCAGAAAACTAATCTATGTGATCTCACATAGTCCCATGGCTTTAAATATTGTATCTATGGGTATGCATGGTCACACAGAGTGGTATAAAGGACACTGGAGACTCAGAAGAGGGTGGGGAGGGAAGGATGAATAATTACTTATTGGGTACAATGCACACTACTCGGCTGATGGGTATACTAGAAGCCCAGACTTCATCACTATATAATACATCCATGTAACAAAAAACCATTTGTACACCCTAAATCTATTGAAATTAAAAAAAGACTTACAAATGTTTACTTTTAAACCCCAAACTCTTTACCTTGCTCCAAACATCTCAAAAGCAGCCCAAACTCATTATTTCAAATTATAATTCTTAGTATTTCCACTAAACTTGCCTGACCCATATCATCATCTTGTCTATCACATTATAAATGGCAACACCTTCTTCTCAGTTGCTCAGCTCAAATACCTAAAAACTGTCTCTGGTTCCCCTCCTTCTTGCAGTCGCCCATATACTATATTCAGCAAGAGCCACTGGGTCTACTTCTAAATAGACCTCAAATCTATGTATTATACTTCTCTCCTTCCTCAATGCTTCTACAACGGCCACCAATAACACTCACCCGGACCACTGTAAATGACTTTTTACTGGTCTCCCCATTCCCATTCTTGCCCTCTTACAATGATTCTCCACATAGCAGTCAGATCATGCTATTTTCCTGCTTAACACCATCCAACAATTTCCTATTACACTGAGTATAAAATCCAAATTTTTACCAAAGCCTGGAAATCCCCTTATGATCTGACTCCACCTACCTCCTCTCTTCCTCTTATTTTGCCCCTCATTCACCATATTCCAACCATGCTTGCCTTTATCTGCTCCCACAATGTACTGCAGAACTCTTGCCCGTGTTGTTCCCTCTACTCCCCAATCACTGTAAGCCTATCTCTTTCTTGTCACTTAGGTCCTAGTTCAAACCTCTCAGTAGCCTTTCCCTTGACCACTCAATTTAAATCAGTTCCTCTTCCTGTTTTCTTTTCTTTCACAACACATCATTCTTTGCTATCTCACCATGTGCCTGCCTGCTTGTTGACTATCTTTCACCAGTACAAGGTACATGGTATAAGAGCAAAGATACTCTTGGTCACTCTCCTCTGGTATTTAAAAGACAAGCAATAAATAAAATAAATACTTATTAAATGAGAAATGAACTAATTCTCTCCTAAAGGCATGAACCATAAAATATCTAAGTAGATTTCTAAAACATATTTTGTAGAAGTCACTCAAACACCAGCTAGAAGATAAAGCCTCTACAATTCCTATGGCTGTCAGCCTGTCATCTCTCTAGAGCTCTGTCACAATGCACTTCCTACAACTGGTAGATAATGCCACCCTATGTATCTAGCCATGATTTGTCAGTCAGGAGATAACAGGTGACAGACACTTTCAGAAGGTACTTTCCAATGAGATGGGAGGTAGAAAGCAGCTTAATTTTTTTTCTTCTTTCAATAAATGTTTAATAATATTTTCCAATTTTGAAAGTACATACCCCTTGTATGAATTTTAGAAAAACATAAATATATAAGCAAAAACTAAAAATCATTTATAATTCTACCTCCCCAAAATAAGAATTATTTTTGAATACCTATCTTTATATGCATATTTCATAATTTATTAATTTATTATATTTAACAGCACCAGTAAAGTTGTATGGTATGTTCACAGGTATTCATTTTATTATGCTTTGTACCATATGTACACATTACACAGTCACGCGCCACATGACAAGTTCTCACCTCCATCAAAAACAGACCACATACGCAACTGTGTTCCCATAATATTATGATGGAGCTAAAATCTTCCTATTGCCTAGTGACATCATAGCTGTCATGTAATGTCCATGGAGCAATGCATTACACACGTTTGTGGTGATGCTGGTGTAAACAAATCTGATGCGCTGCCAGTCACATAAAAGCAGCACATACAATTATGTACAGCACATAAAACTTGATAATGATAGTAAGAGATTATGTATTGGTTTATGTATTTATTATACTGTACTTTTTTGGAATTGTGGGAGGGTCTCACCCTATTGCCTAGGCTGGAGTGCAGTGGCCTGATCATAGCTCACTGCAGCCTTGAACTCCTGGGTCTCCCTATGTTGCCCAGGCTGGTCTCAAACTCCTGGCCTCAAGTGATCTATGATCCTCTCACCTCGGCATCCCAAAGTGGTAGGACCACAGGCGTGGGCCACTGTGTCTGGCCTATATTTTTTACCATTATTTTAGTGTGCTCCTATTTATTTAAAAAAAAAAAAAAAAAAGTTAACAGTAAAACAGCCTCGGGCAGGTCCTTCAGGAGGTATTCCAGAAGACATTGTTATTATAGGAGATGACAGCCCCATGCCTGAAGACCTACCAGAGTGAGAAAAGATGGGAAAGTGAAACACAGTGATATTAATGATACTAACCCTGTATAGGCCTAGGTTAATGTGTGCCTTTGTGTCTTAATGTTTAATAAATAAGCTTAAAAGGTAAAAAATAAAATTAAGAAATTTTTAAATAGAAAAAATCCTGTAGAATAAGGATATAAAGAAAAGATTTTTTGTATAGTTATATATATGTGTTTTAAGCTAAGTATTACTACAAAAGAGTCAAAAGTTTAAAAAATCTTTAAAGTTTCTAAAGTAAAAAGGCTACAGTTAATTTATTATTGAAGAAAAATGTTTTTATAAATTTAGCATAGCCTAAGTGTACAGTGTTTATAAAGTCTACATTAGTTGTAATGTCATAGGCCTTCACATTTACTCACCATACACTCACTCACTCAGTCCTGCAAGCTCTATTCATGGTCAGTCCACTACACAAGTGTACCGTTTTTTATCTTTTATATAATATTTTTACTGTGCCTTTTCTATGTTTAGATATACAAATACTTACCTTTATCTTATAATTGCCTACAGTATCTAATACAGTGACAAGCTGTACAAGTTTGTAGCCTAGGAGCAATAGGCTACATTTATAGCCTAAATGTGCAGTGGGCTATATCATCTAGGTTTGTTTAAGTACACTTTCTGATGTTCAACATTGTTTGCACAATGTCAAAATCCCTCATATTTCTCACATTATGTCCCATCATTGAGCAACACATGACTGTATTTTCTTTTGTATATATCAAAAACTTCATAAAGAAATGTAAAATGAAAGCATATAGATTTCATTTTTTCATTTTATATTAACATTTAATATTCTTCCTATCATTAAATGTTCTTCAAAAACATTTTTTTCTGTAATAATCCATTACATACTAATACTATAATTTATTTAGTCACACTCTTACTTTTGGATGCATAATCTTTTGTCCCAGGTTTTTTTCTATTATAAATATTGCAATAATGAGTATTTTGGGACTTAAATCTTCGATCATAAATCTCTGTCTTAATGACTTTCTTTAAAACTGATTCTGGAAAGAAGAATTTATTAAATGAAAAAGTATGATTTTGGTAAGTATTAAGAAATTACTTTTCAGATAAGTTCTATATACTTTTTTCAATACACCCTTACCAACACTGAGTATTTTCACTCTTATATCTTTGCTTGATGGGAGAAATGGTTATCTCAGTAAATATGTTTTCTTCTTAAAAATGTTTTTTAATTTTGAAGGAAATTAATTTTTGAAGAAGAAGAAATTAGACTTCAGGCTAATTCATCTTGGGGAATTAAGTAACATTACTAATTTCTGGGAATTTTAGAAACATCCTATTTATAATACTTTCCCAACACACACAAGCTATTATCTCTCCCCACCCAGGGAAACACAGACATGGCAGGCCCCCAAAAAACTATTTTAATATAAATATGGAAATAAAAAACAACCCTGTCACCATATCAACATTCCTCAACAACCACTTGTTCCCTCCATCCCACCCCACCCCCCCATCAACAGTAAGGAAGAACCTGGGGTACAAGCAAAATAAAAAAGAGTAAAAAGAAAATCAGCACCAGCACATAAATATGCCAAGCCCTTCTAGTCTTACTATCCCTAAACTTCTCTAGATTAGGCATGGATCATAAAACCAAAAAAAAAAACTAGACTACAAAGAAATTTCCTTCTTAAATGAAGGGAACCAATCTGTAAAAACTGTCACATCTGTAAATACCAGTCTGTAAAAACGCAATCTGTAAAAATTACTCACATTTCCTAATTCAACCTACTTTAACAATCCAGAAGGAGGGAAGGGGAGGGAAAGGTAAGAGAACAGAGGGAAGGAGAAAGGGGAGAGAAAGGGGGTAAAAGAGGGAAGGAAAAAACAAACCACAATATCTACTCCACTCTAAAATTCATTCCACTTGCCTCAGAGATAAGATTAGATGATGAGTGACTAGTAACATCTGCCTGCCACTGCCTACACTTACAGCCACAAAGTCTAACTTCCTAAAACAGCTGGGAAGCAGCAAACAGCTCTACTAAATCATCACTCTCTGCTCATCCCAGGCAAACAAGAAAAAGGCCAGTTCAAATACATTACTTCCTAGCTGGCAATGACAAAGGAGGCTTTCAATGGTGCAACCAGCCTGTCAGAACTATTGCACATCACTCTAAATCATTCAAACATCATCTGCAAAATTTTCTTTTAAAGGAAATATTACAAAGGAAAAGATAGGAGTTGTTAATAAGGGAATTAGTTTATAGAATGTAGCAATATGGCTCCTGATCACTTTAAAAACTAATTTCAATGTAACAATTTAGATTCTAGGTGGGTTATTATAATTATCAGTATTGGGGCTACTGTAATTACCAGTGTTTTAACATCTTATACTCAAATTCAAGGGCACCAGAGCGTAGGCCCCTGATTTTGTGTGTTTAAGTCCTCACACTAAAAGATACACTGTAGAGATAGATGTAAAATAAGTCACATTATCATCAAGGCCCTGTATGCATTACTAAAAACTTGCTCCAGGCAGGGCGCGATTGCTCACACCTGTAATCCTAGCACTTTGGGAAGCCGAGGCTAACGTGAGACCAGGAATTCAAGACCAGTCTGAACAACATGGCAAGACCCTGTCTCTACAAAAAATAGAAAAATTAGCTGGGTGTGATGGGACATGGCCGTAGTCCCAGCTATTCAGGAGGTTGAGACAGGAGGATCGCTTGACTCAGGCATTTTAGGTTGCAGCAAGCTATGATGATACCACCACTGCAGTATACCCCAGGCAATAGAGTGAAACCCTGTCTCAAACAATAATAATAAAAACACACAAAAACCTTAGTCCAACACCATCTAACAATTATAAACAAGATGAGGCATGGCCATCAAAATACTCAAAAGAAGGAGAATAAAAATTAAATATGCGAAAGCCCTTGTAAAAAGTAGAAAAATACAATGAACTGAATAAAAACGCCAAATAATTTTTCCACATAAGAGAAAGTTAATGAGACTATCAACTCTAACACACCTTGTATATACAGTGGTTGCAGTGAGAGGGAGGGAAAGAGGGAGGGGCAGAGGGAAGAAAAAGCTTCAAAAATTTCTGGAAGTGAGAAATCCAAGCCTGCAATCATGCCCAGGTAAATGGTGTTTGGGATTTCAAAAGAGGAAGACATCATCAGTGAAATCACAGTCCCAGAGGTATCTATCCAGTCAGAGTCTGTGAAATGGCTGACACAGTAAAGTTCTCATCACTAGGCAGAGACACTGAGGTATGGAAAGATGCCAAGCAACACTAGTGTTGGATGCTTTGTCAAGGTTATTTATACCTAGCAACATTTTTTTTTGGGGGGGGGGGTAACAACATAAAATATAGGTTTAATTTTAAATACAGGTTTAATACTTATTCTGGAGAGTGCTCTCACAATTAAAAGAAGTAGCTACTATTGAAGAATGCCTTTGAAGATCATCTAGAATGCAATGCAGTAAAAGGCTTGAAAAGTGAGGAAGATCAGAAAGAACATCGAAATGATGGCAACCCTCCTAATGCCACATAAATGGATTCTGTAGCATGGGGTAAATATTCCAGTGATAGCAACATTTACAAATTTTTAAAGTGTTCTATCTCAAATAACTCGGAAGTTGAAAAAGAAAGCGAGCATGATATCCTCCAAAAACCACAGTCAATAACTTTAAAAGTAGTTTTGGTAAATATTATCAATATGTCTGTGAAGAGATGGAGAAGTTGAATAAATCTGTTCAAAAAATAAGTGTGAAAAAAGTAATATTTTAAAATTTATTTAGGGTAAAATGAGTGAATGAATATATGAGATTTCCCTTTTTTTTTTTTTTTTT
>VBSM01000361.1:6136113-6151585 GCA_008086735.1 Cheirogaleus medius | reverse complement strand
TTGCTCAGGCTGGTTTCAAACTCCTGACCTTGAGTGATCCTCCCACCTCAGCCTTCCAGAGTGCTAGAATTAAAGGCATGAGCCACCTCGCCCTGTGGAGATTTCTCTTTTTTTGACAACTGCGTGTGAATCTATAATTATCTCAAAGTTTTTAAAAATTTTAAAAGTATATATGTGCAATTAGTAAATATTTTAATTAGACATTAAATTACTTCATCTATGCCCCCTAAATGTTTCTCTATTCAAGTTAACCAAAACATTTTCCTTTTTCTAATTGAGAAAAAAGAAGGGGTACTTTATATCTAGGTCTCTTCATATGCAAATATATATTACACTTTAGGAAATTCAAACCCTATGTAAAGTAAAAATAGTGCTCAGAATTCACTGTTGTAGTAGAGAAAATAGGAAAAAGGATTAAGTTCACTGCTGTCCTGCTACCTAAAGAAATCATATACAACCTGATAATTAATTAAATATTTGGTTTAATCTATTCCCAAACATCTTATAAATTTTTTCAGAAGTCTCTATCCGGGTGGGAAAAAAGAAAAAAAAAAGAATTCTCTATCAATCCAGGGCACTTTCTGGAGTAATAAAAATGCTCTATATCTTGATCTGGGTAATAATTACATGGGTGTATACATTTG
Source organism: Cheirogaleus medius (assembly GCA_008086735.1). Classification (NCBI taxonomy): domain Eukaryota; kingdom Metazoa; phylum Chordata; class Mammalia; order Primates; family Cheirogaleidae; genus Cheirogaleus; species Cheirogaleus medius. The sequence goes on along the minus strand of VBSM01000361.1, from coordinate 6,150,941 downwards.
TCAAAATTAAGTTAAACATATAAGATTGTGCATTTTACTATAAGTTACAGCTGAATCAAATACTTTTGTAATAAAAAATAAATTGAAAATATTCTACACTACATTAAGTAGTTCTATTGGTCTATCACTAAGACATTCTTCATGTTGCTATGAAAACAAAACACAGAAGACTTCCCAAGCACCTAGTATGAGAACAAAAATCTGAGAATTAAACAGAGAGCAAAAAATTTGAGATAATAATGAGGTTTTCCCTGACATTATTTTTCTCCTGGCTAGCCATGCTGCTCCTGAGAATGGGTAGAGTTGGGGGACTACTACATTATCAAGGTCAAAGTGCTTATTTCCAAATAGTGGTCAACATAATTAAATAACTTTGAAACTTTTACAATGGGCTAATAATTATATTAAAGAATCACTTCTTCTAAAGCAAAATACTGAGTTCAGCATTTTCTATCATCTTTAAGACATTACATAAAAACTGTTCAAGAATTACACATACACCTGTCCTACCCAAGTGGCAAGCATTTCTGCTTCATTCTGACAAAGTGTGCATTTATCTACTTTCATTGTTAAGATAATTCAGGATTGCAGAAAGGCATTCACTTATCCATATTTATGGAAAATTATTAAAATAGATCAAAAGCAGGATAATTTTAATGAAAGATGAAAAGTAAACCTAAAGTATCATTATTAGATCTTTTTTTGTCAGAAAATGAGACATAAACCTGGGCGCTGACAGAAGTGCAAGAGTTCAAACTATTAATACAAGGTTAAACGGGCTAGGAAGGGTAGCTGTGTGGCTAAGAAAGAAAAGCACAGGGTACTTTTAGCAGTTGGAAAATATCCAAGTAAGTTCACATCATTCAGGTAAGATACAAGTACCAATAGAATATCTACTAAATACAATGGAGAAAATATCTAGGAATATATATACATAAAAAATTGAAATGTACAGGGAATAACATTGACATTTTCAAAAAAGATCATTTGTACTTCAACAGCACCTTTCATTTGCTCATTCCAAACATTATGCCTTATATCAATTCTCCTAGGACATTCTCAGGGAGTACATGAAAGGTTCAGGTGGATACCTTGAAGCTAGATGAGGAATGGTTGAAAGGTGACAACAGAAGAAACTGCTTTCCTTATTCCTAGTCCAATGCTCATTGACAAATAAGTAAAGTTCAAAGTTCAAAATATTCATTTCCTATTTTAATCATTCATCACAAATACAAGATGGACTAAAATCTGTAAAGAAAATTCTCCATGTGATCAAGCTGACCAGTTATAACCTCCAGTAGAGAGAAACAGAAGAAAACGTGAATACATTTTTTCTATCTCTACCTCAACAAGACTTAAAATATTCCTATTCTACAATCATGAAAGATTCTATTGCTTCTTTTTGTATCATATTTCATTGCCTCCCAACCCTTATAATCATAAACTTCTAACATCTAACTCTTATATCCCTCCCACTGTTGTAAACTCCTTAATAATTATAATAATTTTATCATCAGTATAAAAACACAAGCTGCTACAAGGGTAATGGTAAGACCAGTGACCTTGGAGGATAGGGTTTGGCCCAAATGCATGACCCTGTGTCTGACTTTTTACCCATTAAAATAAAGTGGTTACTTAGACCAGTGACCACTGACATTAGATGAATCTATGATCACACAATGATATACAGTAGTCCCCTCTTATCAGAGAGGGATACATTCTGAGATTCCCCAAGTGGATGCCTGAAACCACAGATGGTACCAAAACCTACATATACTATGTTTTTCCTTTATATAAAAATTTCCTAATTTATAAATTAGGCACAGTAAAAGATTAACAATAACTAATAGAACAGTTATAAAAATACGTTAGCATCTACTGCCTTGTTTCCCTGAAAATAAGACAGGGTCTTATATTTATTTTTCCTCAAGAAGACACCCTAGGGCTTATTTTCAGGGAATGTGTTATTTTTTTAAGTACGATACAACAATCTACATTTATTCAAATACAGTTAAGTCATCTTCTTCTGGAACATCATCATAACTCTCCAAACCCCAAATTCCATCCTGAATTTCTTGCGACTCTATTTCCTTTAGAACCATTGGCCCCAATCTCTCATGTCGAGCAAGAGAGCTCTCATGGGGCAGACGAGAAGGGCTGCTCGTCTTCTTTAATTGCTCCGCGACAAAATGCATGGGTTGTGCAGATACCTTGCATTCTCCCACGCCCCTTGCGTAGCCACGCCCATCACTAGGTCTTATTTTCGGGGTAGGGCTTATATTGCACAAATGCTTAGAAATCCTGCTAGGGCTTATTTTATGGTAGGTCTTATTTTCGGGGAAACATGGTACTACTCTTGCACTTTGGGGTCATTATTAAGTAAAATAAGGCTTACTTGAACACAGCACTGAGATACCGTAACAGTCTACCTGATGGCTAAGTGACTAACAGGCCAGTAGCACATATAGAAGGTGGATATGCTGAACAAGGGGATGATTCATGACACAGGCATAAGAGAATAGGATGGCATGAAATTTCATCACACTACTCAGAACAGTGTGAATTTAAAACTTACAAATTTTTACTTTGGGAGTTTCTATTTAGTGTTTTCAGACTGTGGTTCACTGTGGGTAACTGACACTACAGGGTGTCAAACCATGGGTAAGTGGGGGACTACTGTAATCACATATAGGCAGGCATATCTCATTTTACAGCACTTTGATTTACTGCACTTTGCAGATATTGCATTTTTTACAGATGAAGGTTTTGTGTCGATTCTGCGTGGAATAAGTCTCCCGGTGCCATTTTTCCAAGAGCATGTGCTCACTTCGTGGCCCGGTGTCACATTTTGGTTGTTCTCAACAATGTTTCAAACTTTTTCATTATGTCTGTTATGGTGATCTGTCATCAGTGTGATCTTTGATGTTACTATTGTCATTGTTTTGGGGCACCACAAACTACACCCATATAAGACAGGAAACTTAGTCAATAAATACTGTGTGTTCTCTGACTGCTCACTGCCAACAGGCTGTTCCCCAACTATTGCCCTCTCCTTGAGCCTCCCTATTCCATGACACACTATATTAAAATTAGGCCAATTCTGCTACAATGGCCTGTAAGTGGAAGGAAGAGTCATACGTCTCTCACTTTAAATCAATAGCTAGAAACGATTAAGCTTGGTGAGGAAGGCATGTTGAAAGCTGAGACAGGCGGAAAACTAGGCCTCTTGAGCCAGTTACCCAAATTTTGAATGCAAAGGAAAAGTTCTTGAAAGAAATTAAAAGTGCTACTCCAGTGAACACACAAATGATAAGAAAGCCAAACAACCTTATTGCTTATGTGGACAAGGTTTGAGTGGTCTGGATAGAAGATCAAACAGCCACAACATTCTGCCAAAGCCAAATCCAGAGCAAGGCCCCAACTCTCTTCAGTTCTATGAAAGGTAAGAGAAATAAGAAAGCTGCAAAAGAAAAGTTTGAAGCTAGCAGAGGTTGGTTCATGTGATTTAAGGAAAGAAGCCATCTCCAAAATATAAAAGTACCAACTAAAGCAGCAAGTGCTGATGGAGAAGGTACAGCAAATTATCTAGAAGATCTAGCTGAAGATCTAGCTACACTAAATAATAGATTTTCAATGTATACAAAGCAAACTTATATTGGAAGAAGATGCCATTAAGGCCTTTCATAGCTAGAGGGGAGAAAGTCAATGCCTAGCTTGAAAGATTCAAAGGACAAGCTGACTCTCTTGTTAGGGGTTAATACAGCTGATAATTTTAAGTTACCATTTTGAAAATCCTAGAGCCCTTTAAGAATTATGCTAAATCTACTCTGCCTGGGCTCTATAATGTACAACAAAGCCTGGATGACAGCGCATCTGTTTACAGCTTGGTTTACTGGATATTTTAAGCTCACTGAGACCTACTGCTGAGGAAAAAAGGATTCCTTTAAAAATATTATTGCCCACTGACAATGCACCTACCTGGTCACCGAAGACCTCTGACGGTGACGTACAAGGAAATGAATGTTGTTTTTGTGCCTGCTAACACAACAATCATTCTGCAGCACATGAATCAAGAAGTAATTTCAACTTTCAAGTCTTATTATTTAAGAACAGATTTCATAAGCCTATAGCTGCCACAGATAGTGATTCTGTGATAAATCTTGGCAAAGTCTTCTGGAAAGAATTTACCATTCCAGATGCCATTAAGAACATTTGTGATTCATGGGAGGAGGTCAAAATATTAACAGAAATTTGGAAGTTGATTCCAATACTCATGGATGACTTTGTGGGCTTCAAGACTTCAGTGGAGGAAGTCACTACAGCTGTGGTAAAAACAGCAAGAGAATTAGAATTAGAAGGGGAGCCTAAAGATGTGACTGAATTGCTACAGTCTCATGATAAAACTTGCATGGATGAGGAGTTGCTTCTTATGGATAAAATAAGATGAAGGGCTGTAAGTTGGCAGAAAAAAAGACCCATAATAAACAACCTACAGCAGATAGTTGCCCTTAGTGCCCCAAGATGGTGAATCTGCAGCACCATCCTCTTCATCAAAGAATACAGCAGAAATTTTATTGGCAAGACTCTACTCAACTGGCTGTATTAACCTATACTGTTGAGACCCCCATAAAACACATGACATAACTATAGCTTGCCAAACGCTCCTTCAAGCTGAATGTCTATCAAGACCCATTTTTTTGTTCATAGGTTTGTGTGTTATTATAAAATTATGCCTGTTTTACTTATTACTGCAATTACATAATTTAATTAATTATGACCTAAATCAGTAAGTGCAAAAAGAAAGCATTATTTCTCCAAAATCTATGTTGACTATTTTGAATAGATTAAAAGACATTGTTGCTATCAGGAGGGAAAAAAAAAGATGCTGGCATATTAAGCACAGCCAAGACAACTTAAGGACAGAGGAACAAATCATAAAAATCTAGAAGGAGTATACAAAGCAAACAATCAACACAGTGAAGAAACAACCTACAGATTGGGAGGAGATATTGCAAACCATACTTTTTTTTTTGAGACAGGATCTCACTTTGTTGCCCAGGCCAGTGGCATCATCATAGCTAACTGCAACCTCAAATTCCTGGGCTCAAGTGATCCTCTTGCCTCAGCCTCCTGCCTCCTCCTCCCCTCCCCCCAGTAGCTGGTACTACAGGCCTACAGCTGCGAACCATACATCTGATAAGGGGTTCATATCCAAAATATATAAGTAACTCAAAACAACTCAATAGCAAGAAAACAACTCAATATTTTAAATGGGCAAGAGACCTGAATAAACATCTCTCAAAAGAAGACATGCAAATACCCAACAGGTATACAAAAAAATGTTCAACATCACTAATCATCAGGGAAATGGCAAATTAAAATCACAATGAGTTATCACCTCATTCCTATAAAAATGACTATTATCAAAAAGACAAGAGGTAGGTGTGGCAAGGACGTAGGAAAAAAGGGAACCCTTGTATACCATTGGTAAGAATGAGTACACCCAGTATGGGAAACAATAAATTAAAATTAAAAATAGAGCTACTATATATTATTCTGCAATTACACTTCTGGGTATATATCCAAAGGAAATAAAATCACTGTGCTAAAGAGATATCTGCACTCCTGTTAGAGTAGGAGATTAGAAGACAGGGCTGAGACCAGATGCAAGAGCTTGCAGAGTAGGTGCAGATGTAAATGTAAACAACCCTCAGGCAGAAGCTAACTAGGGGGGGCTGATAACCACAGGCAAGAATGGGCTTCAGCCCAGCTTGTCAGCTATCTCTCTCATCTTGCACAAACTACGGCTAATTATAATATCCTTTACATAATGATTTTAAAATTTCTCAGCCCTTGAAATCGCCATGACAGTTCCAAAACAACTATATAAAGTATAAAAATGGGAGAGAATCCAATTCTAGGAATTACTACCCAAATTCTTTGTAAAATCCAATCTTTGAATATTCCTTCCCTCAATTAGTAAGACTTCAAAAGACCAAAAACCACTTCCTGCTGTGCAGCTGCTCTTTTCCAGCCTGCCCACAGCGTTCTCTCTCCTAAGAAGGTACTTTTGCTTTCAACCTTTCAATAAAAAGCTGCTTGCTTGGCTTATGTAATGAATTCTGAAATTCTTTTCTCCCAAGGATCACCAACCTGGAAAAATCTACACTCAGAAGCCGCTAACACTTTATTTTTCAAAATAAAAAGTTGGAGGATGTTCACACAAAGACTTGTACGTGAATGTTCACTAATGCATAAAAGCTAAACACTAGAAACAATCCAAATGCCCATCAACTGGTGAATGGATAAATAAAATGTGATACTATCCAAAGAATGGATTAAAAAAAAAAAAAAAACTATGTACGTTCACTGCAGCATTATTTACAATAGCCTAGTCATGAAATCGACCTAAGTGTCCATCAATGGATAAACAGATAAAGAAAATATGGTGTATATGCACAATGGAATACTATTCTGCCTTTAAAAAGAAGGAAATCTTTTGACTCATGACATGATGAACCTGAAAGACATTATGCTAAGTGAAATAAGCCAGGCACTGACAGATTTATCTCAATTATATGTAGAATGCAAAAGAGTCTAACCAAGGGTCCTCAAACTTTTTAAACAGGTGGCCAGTTCACTGTCCCTCAGACCGTGGAGGGCCGGACTATAGTTTAAAAAAAACTATGAACAAATTCCTATGCACACTGCACATATCTTATTTTGAAGTAAAAAAACAAATGGGCAAAAATACCAGCATGTGGCCCGCGGGCCGTAGTTTGAGGATGCCTGGACATAAGCAGAGAGTAGAATGTGGGAGAGGAGGAGTGTAGATGCTGGTCAAAGGATACATAATTTCAGTTATGCAATACGAAGGAATAAATTCAGGAGATCTATTGTACAATATGGTGATTATACTTAATAACAATGTATACTTAAAAACTGCTAAGAAATTTTAAATATTCTCACCACAAAAATACTAAGTATGTGAGGTAACAGATCTGTTAATTAGCCTGATTTAGCCATTCTACAATTTATACATCTATCAAAGTATGTTATATACCATAAACATATAATTTTTACTTTTCATAATAAAAAGTCTTAACTAAACTTTTTTTGAGAAAGAGTACCCTCAGATTGCTTCATATATGTCTTTAGATTCTCATGCCACTTAATAAAACCAAAACTGGACATTAATTATTATTAATATAACACTTACATAGGCACTTATGTGCCAGTCACCAGCAGGATTAAATGAGCTAATCATTTAAGCTAGTGTGTGTTTGACAATTGCTGGCTCACTGCTATTATTACCTGCATTATGCAAATGGAGAAATGGAGGCACATAAAAGTTAAATTCCTTGCCTAGGTTCCCAGTTAGTAAAAGCCAGAGAATGAGGGTTCCAGCCCAGAAGGCCTGGTCCCAGAGGCCATACTCCTACTATGCTATCACAGATGATGTATTATTTGCATGGCTTATGCGCAAATAATGTATAGCTCTCAAGTCAGTTGACTGATACACAAAGTAAAGGTCTTAGGCCTACATTTAAAAAAGCAAATCATGTAAATTTATGTTTTAAATTAAACTAAACATTCAAGTTATTTTTTAATATTGCAGGCTTTAACACATTTTTTTACTTACCTACCAGTCTCATCAATTTGAATGAGTAACTTTTGTTATACACACTTCCCATGTTCAGGAGCAAGCCAGTCACATACCACAATGATAGAGCAAATATTAAGAGCTTCACATTAATTACTGATACTACTGATATACCATAGTCCCTTTTCCCAGGAAAAGAAAGAAAAGTATTTACAGGCTTAAATGTAACATTCTGAGATTCTACCCATGATTAATCAGCACCACTACAGTATGAAGAATTCCAGAAATACAGAGAACAAACAGGCAGCTCTACCAAAAGCTTTAAAAAAACCTGCAAAAGAATAATTAAATCTATGAGTTTATTTACTATAGAGAAAGGCTTCCATCTTAGTGGATTCCATTAATTTCTCTACCATCTTACTGAGTGCTACAATGCAATCAAATATCACTGTAAAATCAAAAGCAACTTCAAAAACAAAATCCATCTCCATACCCTTACTTATTACCACAAGAAATTCATAAGTAAATTCCTCTCTGAAACCTAAGTACAAACTACAAGTCAAGGAGACATCTGGAGTATGTTTACCGAAGTACAGAAACCTAAGGAGAGGATGTAAAATGTCTTTTCAACCAATATACAATTTAGGAAGTCATTTTTTAAAAGCATTCTATGCAGCCCCCCAATGTAGTAATTAGTTCAAGCAATGGACACTAAAGCAATTATGTTAAAGGTTACTGAAGAACAAGATACCATATGGTCTCAAAGTTTCATCCTACAAATTACTTACTAAATATTAATACAAAGAGAAAGTCATACCTTTAGGAATCTGGCATTCAACACCTTAACCAAGTGATCAAACTTTGCTATACAAGTAAGGGGACAACCTGATATTATGTTCACCTTAATGTAATACACATTTGTTTTAAACTAAAATAAAGCATTTCAGGTATTAAGATTCATTCTATAACTCACTTTTCCACTTAATCATTGATGTGTTAAAAAGTACACAACCTCGCCCTAATATTAAGTATCCTTGCCAAAATGTTTAACCTAACATAAATTATGAAAAAGCAAAGAGACAAATATAAAATGTGGGATGCCTGGCCAAACCTCCCTGACATGAAAACAAACCTCACTGACATGAAAAACAGAAAGAGGCAGGGGAACAATTCTAGATTAGAAGAGAATAAGAGAAAACTCAAACCAAATGCGATACATAAATCATTTGGGGATGTTATTAAACAGCTTAGAAGGGAAGGGGAGAATTATAGAAGACATTTTTGGGACCGCTGGGTAAATTTCAGTATGGATTATAAAATAGTTAATATGAAACTGCTAATTAAGTGTGATGAATAATACTGTGCATATATATGAGAATGCCCTCGTTCTTAGAGAAGATTCAAACTGGAATACTTAAGAGGTAAAGTATAATATTTGCAAATGGTTCTTTAAAAAGTATATTTATGGCCGGGCGCGGTAGCTCACACCTGTAATCCTAGCTCTCTGGGAGGCCGAGGCGGGCGGATCGCTCGAGCTCAGGAGTTCGAAACCAGCCTGAGCAAGAACGAGACCCCATCTCTACTATAAATAGAAAGCAATTAATTGGCCAATTAAAAATATATAGAAAAAATGAGCCGGGCATGGTGGCACATGCCTGTAGTCCAGCTACTCGGGAGGCTGAGGCAGGAGGATCGCTCGAGCCCAGGAGTTTGAGGTTGCTGTGAGCGAGGCTGACGCCACGGCACTCACTCTAGCCCGGGCAACAGAGTGAGACTCTGTCTCAAAAAAATAAAAATAAAATAAAAATAAATTAAAAGTATATTTATAAAAAAAAGGCAAAGCATGGGTGGTAAAAATGTTAATACTCAGTGACTCTAAGTGAAGAATATATGAGTGTTCATTATATTAATACTACTTATCTCAACCTTTCTGTGGGGTTGAAATTTTTCAAAATAAAAAGTTGGAGGATGTTCACACAAAGACTTGCACATGAATGTTCATTAATGCATAATAGCTAAACACTAGAAACAATCCAAATGCCCATCAACTGGTGAATAGATAAATAAAATGTGATATTATCCAAAGAATAGATTTAAAAAAAAAAGAACAAACTATGGATACACATTACAACATGGATGAACCTCAAAAAACATGTTCAATGAGAGAAGCTAGTCATAAAAGACTACATATTGTGATTCCACTTACATGAAATATTCAAAAAGGCAAATCTAGAGATAAAGAAAGCCTATCATGTTCACTTCAGGGTAGAAGCAAAACTATCAACAGGCTCCACGAAACTTTTCAGGGTGATCGAAATGTCCTAAAACTAGATTATGGCAACTGTAGTACAAATGTATAAATTTACTAAAAATCAATGAACTATATAGTTATAATGGGTGAATTTTATGGTATATAAATTATACCTCAATAAAGCTGTCAACAAAAAAGTTAGGGGAAGAACATTCTATGACTTGAACAAAAAAAAAATCAATGTAAAACAATGATAATTTGGAAAGAAGTAAATCTGATGATCTGCTAAGTGCAGACTAAAGGCAGAAGTCAGGCATAAGGCTAAGCTATAAGATTAAAGAGAATTACATTTCTACAAAAAATGATAAAAATGAAATATTTAATAACATTTTCCTTAAAAACTAAAGAACTTCAATCCCCAATCCCTTATTTTATACCCCAAAATATACTTTGTATTTCCATATAAGGCCCCCAGAGAATACATAAATTTTCATAATCAAAATATTACCTTTAATAACAAAGACAAATGACCCAATTAAATAATAAGCAAAGGATTCAAACAGCGGTTTCTCCAAAGAAGGTGTCCAAATGGCAAAAAAAAACAGAGGGAAAGATGCTGAAACGCAAATCAAAACCACAATGAGATACACTTCACACCTACTAGAATAGCTATTAAAAAGAAAAGAAAAAAAAGCGTTGGCCAGGATGTGGATAAATTAGAATATTCTTGCATCGTTTATGGAATATAAAATGGTACAGCCACTGTGGAAAATACTTTGGCAGTTCCTCAAAAGTTAAACATAGAATTACCACATGACCCAGCAATCCACTCCAACCTATATACCCCAAAAGAATTGAAAACCGGTGTTCAAACAAAAACTTATACATGTGCAGTTGTGGCAGCTCTACTGACACGGTCAAAGGTGCAGAGAACCTAAATGTCCATTAACTGATGAATGGATAAACAAATCTGGTGTATCCATACAATGGAATATTATTCAATCATAAAAAAAGAATGAACTATTGCAGTAATGATATACACTACCACATGGATGAACCTTGAAAACATTACACAAAGTGAAAATAGTCACACCTTATGATTCCATTCATATGAAATATACCTAATAGGCAAATCCATAGAGACAGAAAACAGACTGGTGGTTGCAAGGAGCAAACAGGAAGCGACTGTTCAATGTGTAAGGGTTTCCTTTTGGGGTGATAAAAATGTTGTGGAACTAGACAGTGATGACTGCACAATACTGTACTAAAATGCCACTGAATTGTTTTTACTTTAAAATGGTTTAAATAGTATATTTTATATTATAACACAATTTTAAAACAAAACTCTTACTGTGGATATATAGCATTTTTAACCTGAACTTACTATAACTGTTTCTACTTCATTTGCCTTTTATATACCACAAACATTATAGGTGTGTCATAATAGTTAACATCTACTGAACACTTCCTGTATTGTTATAAGCAAAGTATATACATCAGGTACTTTTTGTGCATTTTACTTAATCCTAAAAAACCTGTAAGGTAGATCAGTATTAACGTCCCCAATTTTATATATAAGAAACTAAAGCTCAGAGAAACGAGGCAACTTAACTAATAAAAAGTATAGCTGGGATTCAAACCCTAACATTTTAAAAGTTAACTCAAATATAAAAGTAATACAACTCTATGAATATGCCACATGAAAAAAAGAAAATCATATCCTTCCCCAAACTGTCTTCACAATAGCTTTCCAGTAAAATATATAGACAGAAAGTCAACACTAGTCCTAAAAGACCTTTAGTATGACACGTGCTAGCATTTCTTTCCTTTAACCAGGATAAGACATTAATTATTAATATTGTGCTGGTTACTACTTCCAGAGAATCCAATTAAGTCCAAGGTAATTGTCACCACTTATTTCAAAGTAAATCATGAAAGGTGTGGAGGGGAGAAACTGGCTATAAATAAGCACCTAAAGAAAGGAAATTAAAAAAAAATACAGATTCCTAGGCCCCACTCCAGGACCTAATGAATCAAAATGTCTGGGCTAATGTCCAATAATCCTTATATTTTCTTAAAAGCCCAGGTGGGTAGCCAAGTTTGGGAACTACCACAGGGAAGTTAAAAAAAGAAAAAGAAAAAGAAAGAAAGAAAAAAGGTTTTCTGAGTCAACAAATAGAAATGCAACTAGCACTGATCTTGGAGTACAAGATTATGGAACTTACTTATAATCTAGTTAGGACTCAGACCCTTTTACTATACACTTACATTTCAAAGGACATGATTCTACCCAAAATATACTTGAATGTTTGCATTAATTCATGATACTCAACATATAAAATTGTACCTATATTGCCTTTAAGAAATCTTTTATTGATTAATTCTAGCTGCTCGTGTACGACATAGATGTATTATATGGGATACATACACACACTAGTAACCTTATACAACATTTAGCATGGTGCCTGACAATCCAGCTCCAAATAGTTTTCAAATAAACAAGTACAAGTAAATCTAATAACTATTCACTGACACCCACATTATGTGCCAGGCACCGTTCTGGGTGCTGTGAATAAGCCAAGAACAAGACTTATTCTCACAACACTTATTAGCTGGGATACCAGTCACTAAGCAGGCTGCTATGGAAGTACCCATCCCTTTACATCATTTTCCTTATTTTACTTTTAGATGTGAACATTCTGCTTCATCCTTCCCTGGGGCATTATAGGATTCTCACTTTGTCATATCAATCCCTTTAAATTCCAGTTTTCATTTTACATGGAGAAAATGTACAACCAAGAGCCTCTGTTACTATTTCAAAGCAATTGGAAAATCCCAGAATCCACATTTCCATTGGGCTGAGACTTTCCAATATGCCTAATAATGATACTTTATGACCTAGAAGTTCCAATGAATTGGTAGTAAGAAAACATTGATCTGCTTCAGTGGCACTGTAATTGGAATGGTGATTAAATGCATCATGTTAAATTTACCCTGGGCCTTTTCCAGTGTGGCAAATATAAAATGAGCTATCAGTATCAGCAGAGCCTAAACCACTATTTCCTTCTAAAATGATACTTCTCCTGCATGTCAAAGGTGATATGTTTGAGCTTCCCCATTAATAATTAGGTGGCATAACATAACAAACTATATACACCCATATAGGCTTCCACAGGATGTATACTGCCCAACATGGTTTATTCTATTTAGGAACTTGGGACAAACTTATGTATGTCAGTGCAGCACATTTGCACCACTATAGTTAATGGTCTGTCAGCATTTCCATTATAAAGCAATTTTCAAAGGTTTATTGCTCTGCTGAAGAATTTGCTCTGAGCTAAAATTTGGCATTGCAGAAAAGCAAAAACTGTAGCCTGTAGTTGTTTATCCCTTTCCAAGTAGGCCAAGTAGTTTGTTTTTTTAAAGTTAATCTGGTCCTTTATTTCAGAATTTCCTCATATAGCCCTTTGGGAATATCCACAGAACAAAAACCTCACACCTCACAAAGGGACTATTGTTTGGTAATAGCAGCTAGCAACTTGCAAGGTACAAAGCATAGATTCCAACTTATTTATGGAAAAGAATTTTTTAAAAGCAAGCATATTTTTTATGAACTGCAAGTTTAAAAACTTTTCATCAGTTCTACCTTAATTGTGATTAAATTATTCACGATATTAGCATACTCTGCCACTGATACTAAAATCAATGGATGACTTAAAAATTCTCATCAGTGGTTAAACCTCCTTTTATCTTTCCCACCCAAGAACCACAGACTACTGACCTAATATGAATGTCATCTTTTCTCAACTCCATCTTACTCCACTAGTTAAAGGGAGTAAATACTATAAATAAAAGCTAAGTAGCAAGAAAGGTTATACAGTAGGTAAGAAAAGGTTTGAAAATAATTTAAAAAGTTCAAAAAATAAATGATCTACTCCTGAATGACAAAGTTCACAGAAAACAAATGTGGTAATCTAAAAGATTGGATACCAATCTCTGGAAACCATTCTAAGCTGAAAGCTTGCCAGAATATTTCATGCATCAAACAAATTAGAAATCAACTATTCCAGTAGTTTGTTTTCTTATTATTGAACCTAACTTGAAAGCTTAACCACTTCGGTACCAGCGTCGACTATAGTCGACAGCCACAGGTGAACACGCACAGCCGTGTGTCGACTTTAGCCGACAGCCAAAAGTTTTTACTTTTACAGCTTTTATCTCTGCAGTTGCAGTGTGTACGTTCAGCTAATAAGTTACTACGAATCTGTGACCTTTTAACAAGTCCTTAGTAGGAGTTATCATAGTTACTTTCCTAAAGCTGCCTGTAAAGTAAAACAAGCTTTCAGTGCTTTAAAGCTTTCCTCATCACACAAGAGCAAAATGGATTCATCGTCAATGCACAGCACAAACTACCGTGGGGACTGTGAGTGCCGGCTGTGGACAAGGTTTCGCGGCAGTTGAGCGCAGTACCGAAGTGGTTAAATATTTATACTTCAAATTACAAGGTTTTTCAATTATATAGCTAATTATAATTCTGCTACAACTCTACCCAATAAATAAACGAGATGTAACATAAGAACAATTTTCTAAACTTAAAAATTCTCATTATGTACAAATTAAGACCCTCTAAAAGTGTGGAGACTGGTGAGCAAAGTAATCTTATTTCAACGAATACTTTTTATAGAAGTGCAAAGATCCATCCTGAATTAATGCATAGATACAGCTTGATATGCTTTGCCAATTTTCCAACTTTATATTGGCTTAAAATATTACTATTTAAAACCATCTATGAAACTATTCCCAAACTAAGTAACAACACAGAATAATGTTTGTAAAATGTTAAGTAAACAAGATCTAACCCAGGCACAGAGGTTAGAACCTGTACTCCCAGCTACTTGTGAGGAGGTAGGAGGGAGGGTCTCTTGAGCCCAGAAGCTCAAGGCCAGCCTGGGCATTATAGCAAGATCAAGTCTC
>VBSM01000361.1:6118352-6133014 GCA_008086735.1 Cheirogaleus medius | reverse complement strand
GGAGGGGGGCATGGGCAATATACATAACCGTAATATTTGTACCCCCATGATATGTTGAAATAAAAAAAAAAGACTGCTTATTTCAAATATTAATTTACATATTCAATTTAAATCCAAATATATATCTAAACTGGACAGATGAGCAATAGTTTTGGATCATTAAAGTATTCATGCCACCTCAGAAAAATCACAACACAAATATAAATAGTAACAATGAGCTACTATTCTAACCTTCATCAGAATAATTAAATTTAAAAGACTAACAACAGCAAGCTAACATTACATTTAGTGGCAAAATATTGTACACTTTTCCTTTGATGCCAGAAAAAACGGAAGAATGTACACTATCATCACATTTACTCAACATTATATTAGAGATCCTACCAGGTGAAATTAAGCAAGAAAAATCAAGAATCATAAAGTTTAGAAATGAAGAAGTAAACCTGTCATTATTCATACATGACATGATTGGATACCATGCAAAGAAATCTATAAATTATTAGAATTTAGCAAGCTCAATAACCATAAGATCAACATACAAAAATTATTGGTTTTTTGTTTTTTTTTTAAGTGATAGGTTCTTGCTCTGTCACCCAGGCTGGATCATCATAGCTCACTGCAGCCCTGAACTCCTGGGCTCAAGTGATCCTACCACCTCAGGGTCACAAGTAGCTGGGACTACAGGAACATGTTACCATGCCCCACTAACTTTCTTTTCTTTTCTTTTTTTTTTTTTTTTTTTTTAGAGACAGGGTCTCACTGTGTTGCCCAGGCTGGTGCTGGTCTTGAACTCCTGGCCTCAAGTGATCCTCCCACCTTAGCCTCCAAAGTTGCTGGCATTACAGGCATGAACAACCATACCCAGCTCAAAAATTAATTTTATTTCTACATTCAAAGCAACAAACAAGTAAAAAATGAAATTTAAATCACAGTATTTACCACAGCACCTAAAAAGACATCAAATACCCAGAAATAAATCTAAAAGATGTACAGGGCTGCTACACTGAAAACTATAAAACATTACTGAGAGAAATTAAAGATTACATAAATGAAAGTATATACACTATGTTCACAGTTGGAAGGCTCAATATTATAAAGTGCCAGTTCTCCCCAAATTAATATAAAGATACAATAGAATTTTGATCAAAACCCCAAAGCAGTTTCTTTTTAACTCAAATTGACAGGCTGACTCTAAAATTTACATGGAAATGCAAAGACTGCAGATCAGGTAAGACACTGAAGAACAATAATTAAGCTGGAGGACCTACACTACCAAATACCAAGACTTACTTGAAAAGATACAGCAATAAAGACGGTATATCATTGGTGTAGAAATGGACAAACAGACCAATGGAACAGAACAAAGAGCCCATAAACAGACCCACACATGACTTCAGGCAAACACCACTACAGCACCCATAAACAGACCCACACATGACTTAAGGCAAACACCACTACAGCAAATCACTACGTGAAATGGTCTTTTCAATAAATAGTGTGCTGGGTCAACCTGATAGTCACATGAAAAAAATGAACTTTTACCATTACTTCACATCACATGTAAATGTGTATATCATAGACCCAGATGTGCGATATAAAACAATAAAGCTACAAGAATGAAAAGATACAATGTTTTTATAACTTTAGAATAGGCAAAGGTGTCTTCAACACAAAGAGCACTAATCACATAGAAAATTGATAAATTGTACTTCATTAAAATAGAGAACTTCAGTTCATCAAAAGATAACACTAAGGGAATTAAAAAGTCAACCACAGATTAGGAGAAGATAGCTGTAATACATATATATGACAAGAGTGTGTGGGTGTGTTTGTGTGCGTAAAATATATAAAGAACTCATAAATCAATAAGAAGACTGACATCCCAATTTAAACTGTACAAAAAACTTGAATAGGCACTTCAAAAATAAGGGTATCTATGTGGTTAAGAAAACAAATGGAAAACATCTCAACATCGTTAGATATCAGACAATGCCAATGAAAATCAAAATGTCATGCCAATATACCTCCACCAATGGCTAAATTTTAAAAGATTAAAAATATCCAAATGTTGGCAAAGGCGTGGAATGCTGAAATACTAATATACTGATTCTGGGAGAGTAAGCTGGTATAGTTACTACACCAAAAGCTAAGCATTCGTAACCTATGACTGACTCATCAACTCCTTTATGGATATACCCATGAGAAATGAGATTGTAATTCTTACAAGAAATATGTAAAGCAACATTCACAGCAGCATTATTCCTAACAAAGACTGAAAATAACCCAATGTTATTATTATTATCACATATTTTTTTGTTGTAAATTTTTTACACAGTTCATTTACCCTGAGGCAGCCTCTATTACTAGGGTGTTTTTGATGGGGGGATATCCTTCCATATTATACTTTGTTTAACAGTTACACACTTAAACGATACATGTTTGGGTATGCACTATACATACTGTTCATAGAGCTTCTTGTGATATGTTTTATAGATTGTTCCATATGAGCATGTATAGAATTATATCATTCTTTTGGCTAGCTTTATATTATACGCAATAGGTTCATCATACTTTAATTAGTCTCTTTTTACTGACATTCAAGTTGTTGCCAATCTTGCTTTAACTATTATTTATTTGGTTATGTAACTATTTTAAACAGTACTGCAGAAATCCTTGTAATATATGTCTTTCTGCATATGTGTGGGGATTTCTTCCCATACTTAATGTTTTCATTTATAACTTCTTTATACTTTGCTCTGAAAAAATATTTTATTGTTTATTTGAGTTATTTTAAGTAACCCAAATAACATAATAAATATCAATATATAAACTGTTTTATATTCACACAATGGAATGAGAACTACCACTGTGAGCAACAAACATGAACCTTACAGACATAATGCTCAGCAAAATAAACCAGACACAAAGAAGTACCTACGATTCTAGTTATATGATGTTCAAAACAGGTAAAATTAAATCTGCGGTGACAGAGAGCAAAATAATGATTACCTACAGAGTTCTGATGAGAAGAGACCAAGAAGGAACCTATAGAAGTGACAGAAATTTTTTAAATCTTGCTCTAGCTGGTGATTACACAAATATATATAGATAAAAATATACGTTTGTGAAAATTAAGTTGTAAATTTTTAATGCCATACACTTTACTATATGTATGTCATATCTAAATTTAAAAAGAGGATCCTATGAACAATATCATGCCAATAAATTTAACATGTATATAAACTTCTAGAAAAAAAAACTTATCAAAACTAAGAATAAACAGAAAATCTAACCAATCCTATAATGAAGAAGAAAATAAACCCAAAATTTAAACCTTCATTAGAAATGAAGAAAATTTTAGGATCAAATCGTTTTTCTGGCAATTTCTTAAAGAATTAAGAAATAAGTCAATCTTAAACACAAAGCAGAGAATGGAAAGAGAAGGAACGCTCATCAACTCATATGATGAGGCTAGCATCACTTTGATGCCAAAACTCAACAAGGGCATTACAGGTTTAAAAAAAAAACTTAAGTTTTTAAGTTACAGACCAGCCTCATTCATGAACACAGATGCAAAGAATATAAATAAAATTTAGCAAACCAAAATGAGCAATAAAAGAAGATTTATAGTACAATGAAGTGGGGTTTATTCTGGGACTCCAAAGTCAGTTTAAAACTCAATTAATGTAATTAAGGTAATTAACAAAATAATGGAGAAAAAGATATGAGCATCCAACAGATGGAGAACAAGAATTGGATAAAAAATGATAAGCATCCATGATTTTTTAAAAATCACAGGGAACATAGGGCCGGGCGTGGTGGCTCACGCCTGTAATCCTAGCACTCTGGGAGGCCGAGGCAGGCGGATCGCTCAAGGTCAGGAGTTCAAAACTAGCCTGAGCAAGACACCGTCTCTACTAAAAATAGAAAGAAATTAATTGACCAACTAAAAATATATACAGAAAAAATTAGCCGGGCATGGTGGCACATGCCTGTAGTCCCAGCTACTCGGGAGGCTGAAGCAGTAGGATCGCTTGAGCCCAGGAGTTTGAGGTTGCTGTGAGCTAGGCTGACGCCATGGCACTCACTCTAGCCTGGGCCGCAAAGTGAGACTCTGTCTCAAAAAAAAAAAAAAAATCATAGGGAACAGAAGGGAAATTCTTTGTTCAGAAAAAGGATACTATAAAAATTTTTTAAAATAAAGCCAACATGGAACATCAAACTTAATGTTGAAAAGCTGAGAGCTTTCTGTTTCAAATCAGAAACAAAACAAGTATAACCATTATCATGATATCTATATATCTACTCAAAGTAAGGAAGGACAAAGAACCACTGGAAAGACTAGGGAAAATAAAAGCCATAGCTCACACAGGTCCTGGAATAGTGTCTGTTTCACAGTAGTAAAAATAGAAAACCTCACAACTCATACGATATTGGGGAGAGTGCTCAAAAGAATTTTTCCTCAGTAGTGGAGTAAATGAACCCTAGGTTAAATGCTGAGCTGGTACAACCTTAACAAAACCGAGAAAGACATGAAATGATTGAGCTTCCAAGAAACTGAACTGCATGCCAAAACAAAGCTAAGGAATATTTACAAGAACACAAAAATATCTATCACCCAACAAGGTAAAATACACATTGCCTGGTATATAATCAAAATGTAAAACTAACACAAAGAAGCAAGAAAACACCACCCAGAGTGACAAGAAAAAAATCAAATCAATCAAAACTGATCTAGAATTGATAGATGATAAAATGAGTAACCAAAGACATTAAAGCAATAATCATAACTGTATGCCATATGTTCAAAACGTAGGAAAATTAGCCAGGCGTGGTAGTGTAGGGCTACAGTCCCAGCTTCTCGACAGGCTGAGGCAGAAGGATCGCTTAAGCCCAGGAGTTTGAGGCTACGTTGAGCTATGATGGCACCACTGCTTTCTAGTCCAAGTCAAAGAGACTCTGTCTCAAAAAGGATAAAATAAAAAAGGAAAGAGAAAAAGGTAGGAAAAGAAAAAAGTAAAGACTTGTAAGATATTTTAAATAAACCTAATAGAACTCTTAGAGATGTAAACTACATTATCTGAGATGAAAAATATACTACATGGAACTGACAGCAAATTAAATACTGTAAAAGATAAATGAATCTGAAGACTCAGCAATAAATATTCAAAATAAAATATAGAGAGCTAAAAAAATGAAGGAAAAAAGTATGAGGAAACTTTAAAAGGCTTAACATATGTGTAACTGGGGTCTGTGAAGAGGTAGAGGGAAGCAGAAAAAATATTTGAAGAAATAATGGCAGAAATGTTTAAAAATCTGATTAAAACCATAAGCCCACTGATCCAAAAAGATCAATAAACATAAGCACAAAAGTAAAAAGAAAACAACACCAAGGCATATCATATAATAAAACTGCTTAAAAACAGTGATAAAGACAAAATCTTACAAGCAGCCAGGAAAAACCACATTACATAGAATGGAAAGAAGATAAGAACAAGAGCAAATTTCTCATTGCAAACAATGCATGCTAAAAAGACAGTGAAGCAACATCTTTAGGGTACTGAAAGACAAAAAAACTATCGACCTAGAATTCTATATTCAGCAAAATTGCATTTCAAAAAAGGATAAACATCTTTTCGCACATACAAAAGCTAAAGGAATTCCTCACCCACAGACCTGCACAAGAAATATTAAGATAAGTATTCCAGTAAGTAGGAAAAATATACCAAATGGAAATAGGGACCTACACAAAGAAACGATGAGCACTAATCAATAGACTTTTCTAATTATTCATATCTCTTTAAAAGATGACTCTTTAAAGCAAAATCAATAACATTTTACAACATATGAAGTAAAAGTGCATGACAACAATAACACAAAGTTGAAGAGATAGTAACAGAAGAAAGGTCCTGAAGTTGTATAATTATCACTTGAAGGCAGACTGTCATAGGGTAAACATAAAAGTAACCACAAAAACAACACAATTTTAAAGTTATACCTAGAAGCCTTTCATCAGATTGAGGAAGCTCCCTTCTAGTCCTAGTTTGCTGAATATTTTTTTAATCAAGAAATGGTGTTGGATTTTATCAAATGCTTGGTCTGGATCTACTGAGAGGATTTCGTGATTTTCGTTTTTCATTCTATTGAAATGAGTTATTACATTAATTGACTTTCAGATGTTAAGGCAAACTTAGAAGCCTGAGATAATCCCACTTTGTCATGGTGTATAATTTTTTTTTTTTTTTAAAGATATGGTCTTGCTCTGTCGCCCAGGCTGGAGTACAGTGACATGATCATAGCTCTCCGTAACCTCAAACTCCTGGGCTCAAGCAATCTTCCCATCTCAGCCTCCCCTGTAGCTAGGACTACAGGAGTGCACCACCACACCCTGCTAAGTTTTTTTTTCTTTATAGAAACAGGAGTCTTGTTATGTTGCCCAGGCTGGTCTCAAACTTCTGGCCTCAAGCAATTCTCCTGCCTTAGCCTCCCAAAGTGCTTGAATTATAAGCATGAGCCACTACACCCATATATCTGTATATATCAACAAAGCAACATTGTTGATTTGGTTTATAAGTGTTCTCTTGAGGATTTTTACACCATATTAATAAGAGATATTGGTATGTAGTTTCTTGTGATATCTTTTTCTGGTCTTGGTATTTGGGTAATACTGGCCTCATAAGTTGGGAAGTATTTCTTCCTAACGGGGTGTGTGTGTGTGTGTGTGTGTCTGTGTGAAGAACTGGCATTAATTCTTCTTTAAATGACTGGTAGAGGGCCAGGCATGGTGGCTCATGCCTGTAATCTTAGCGCTCTGGGAGGCCAAGGTGGAAGGACTGCATGAGGTCAAGAGTTCAAGACCAGTATGAACAAGAGCAAGAGCCCATCTCTACTAAAAATAGAAAAAAATGAGCCAAGCAACTAAAAATAGAAACAAAAAATTAGCCGGGCGTGGTGGCAAGCACCTGTAGTCCCAGCTACTCAAGAGGCTGAGGCAAGACGATCACTTCAGCCTAGGAGTTTGAGGTTGCTGTGAGCTAGGCTGACGCCACAGCACTGTAGCCCAGGCAAGAGAGAGAGACTTTGGGGAAAAAGGAAAAAAAAAAAAAGATTGGCAGAATTCCTCAGAATTCCATCTAGGCCTAAGCTTTTCTTTGTGGGTAGCTTTTTGATTACTGATTTAATCTCTTCACTTGTTGAGTTCACTCTTCACTTCTTGAGTTAGTTTCAATAGTTTGAGTCTAAGAACCTGTCCATTTCATCTAAGTTATCTAATTTGTTGGAGTACAATTTGTTCATAATATTCTTTTATAATCCTTTTCATTTCTATAAGGTTAGTAGTAATGTCTCCTCTTTCATTTCTAATTCTATTAATTTGAGTCTCTCTTTTGTATCTTGTTTAATCTAGATAAACGTCAATTTTGTTGATCTTCTCAAAGAACCAGCTTTTGGTTTCACTGATTTCCTCTATTATTTTGCTATTCTCTGTTTCATAAGTTTCTATTTCTATAAGTTTCTAATCTTTACTATTTTCTTCCTTTTGTTTGCTTTAGGTTTAATTTACTCTTCTTTTTCCAGTGGAAGCCTAGCGTATTGAGATCTTTCTTCTCTTTTAAAATAGTCATTTATAGCTATAAATTTCCCTGTAAGTACTACTTTAATTTCATATTTCGTTTTGATATGTTGTGTCTTCATTTAAATTCACCTGAAAGCATTTTCTGATTTTTTTGATTTATTCTTTGACCAAATGGATAATTGTGTTGTTTAATTTCCACATATTTGTGAGTTTCCCAAATTTATTCCTGTTACTGATTTCTAATTTCATTCCATATGGTCAGAAAATACAATTTGTATTATTTCTATCCTTCTAATTTATTGAGATTTGTTTTATGGCCTAGTATATGGTCTATCCTGGAGATTGGCCCATGTGCACTTAAGAATAATGTATATTCTGTTGTTAGGTGAAGCGTGCTATAAAAGTCTGTTAGCTCTAGTTGGTTTATAGTGTTGTTCAAGTCTCCTAGTTCCTTGTTGATCTTCTGTCTAGCAGTTCTAGCCAATACTAAAAGTGGGACATTGAAGTCTCCAACTATTTGTTCAATTTTCTCTGTCACTTTTGCTTCATGTATTTTAGTTCTGTATTATGCAGATTTATAGAAAAAATGAAATGCCTATCAACTGATGAATGGATAAACAAAAAATGGTATAGCCATACAATGGAATAATATTAGGCCACAAAAAGGAAGGAAGCACAGATCTGATGCATACTACAACATGGATGAACCCTGAAAACATTACACTAAGTGAAAGAAGCCAATCACAAAAGGCCACATATTATGATTCCATTTATATGAAATGTCCAAGAGAAGGAAATCTGAGAGAGACAGTGGTTTCGAGGGCTGGGATTTTGGGGGTAGGGAAATGATAGCTAAAGCATACAGACTTCTGGGTTTTGTGTGTATGTCTGCGTCTGTGTCTGGTGATGAAATGTTTGTTTTGTTGCTATAATCCTTTGTCTTCCAGAGTTCTGACAAAGTTGATTCTGACAGTTGCTGTTTGTTTATCCAATGTTTCTGTGGAGACACTAGCATTTGGAGCTGCCTGCTCTGCCATATTTGGCTGAAGTCACTTTGAAAATATTGAAAACTAGGATGAACTGTCAAGATAGTATCAATTGTTTCAAATAAAAATTGAATTTAGAATAACTCATGCTATCCTATATGCTGATACTCAAATTCTCAGATTATCAAGAACTCCACAATACCAGAACTGTGCCTATCTTAGAATGAAGTAAACTGATAAAACAATGTTGCTCTGTGAATTAGCAAAAATTATAACTAATCTGATGGTGTTTAGCCATACTTCAGATGCACTGGGTACCTTTTAATATGTTTACTCTATAAAACTTACTATTAATGATAAGACATATCAACTACATTTGTGAAATCTTTTAGAGCAGCAGTCCCCAACCTTTTTGGCACCAGTGACCAGTTTGATGTAAGACAATTTTTCCATGGAACAGGGGGTAGAGGAGGGGTAGATAAAATGTTTCAGGATGATTGAAGCACATTACATTTATTGTGCAGTCAAACCTTTCAGCTAATGATAATCTGTATTTGCAGCCGCTCCCCAACGCTCGCATCACTACCTCAGCTCCACCTCAGATCAGCAGGCATTAGATTCTCATAAGGAGCTTGCAAGCTTCATATGTGAAATTTACAGTAGGGTTCATGTTCCTATGAGAATCTAATGCTGCCAGTGATCTGACAGGAGTTGGAGCTCAGGTGGTGATGCAAGCTATGGGCAGCAGCTATAAATACAGATGAAGCTTTGCTTGCTTGCCTGCCACTCACCTCTTACTGTGCGGCCTGGTTCCTAACAGGCCACAGACTGGTGCTGGCCTGCGGCCAGGTGGTTGGGGACCGCAGTTTTAAGAGTATCCACAATCTAATTCTATCCACACAACAACCAATGAAGTAGAATGAAAGATCAGGTGTTACAGAAAAGGGAACCACATCTCAAAGAGGAAAAGGCCTTCTTCACAGCCATTCAGGTAGGCAATAAGTGTCAGAACAAGAGAACTGAGGGTTCCTGGCTCTCAGGTTCCTGGTCTTTCCATTCAACCTGCACTCCTCTATAGAGTCCCAAAAGTCCAAATATCAAAAATCAGGAATCACTCACTTAAATACCTCAAATTTAATAATAGGTAACACTGTATGGGGCTCAAACTGAGGTGCTGTTTACTTTAACAACAACAAAAAAAATTCATTAAACAAACTGTTAACTAGGAAAGGATTTATAAATGCACATGGTATAAATTTCTCATTCATAATTGTTAATTTTTTTTTGTTTAAGAGACAGGGTCTGTGTCACCCCAAGCTGGAGTGGAGTGGTGCCATCAAAGCTCCCTGCAGCCTCAAACTCCCAGGCTCAAGTGATCCTCCTGCTTCAGCCTCCCAAGTAACTAAGATTACAGGCACGCATCACCACATCCAGCCAATTTTGTTTAAGGGATAGGGATCTCTCTGTGTTGCCCAGGCTGGTCTTAAACTTCTGGCCTCAAGCGACCTCCTGCTTCAGCCTCCCAAAGTGCTGAGATTTCAGACATGAACCACCATGCCCAGCCAAAATTGTTAATTTCAGAATGAATCTGGCAAAGCAATGCTTGTATGTGTTGTCAGCTAGGATATAAATATAGACGGAACCAAAGTGACTCTTGTTATTATGAGCAGCTACACATCCTTTTTAAAAACTCCTGTTTTCTTCCCATCTAAAAGTAAGAATCGAGTGCTAAATACAAGCAGTAGCATTACAAAAAAAAGGCCTGTTGCTCAAATGAAATATCATGAGAAGTACCCTGAAGACGACGGATGAAACATGTTCTAACATGCTAAATCATTTCCTTTTTCTAATACACTTGCAAAAGTAATCAGAAAAAATAAATCACTTCTTAAAGCATATACTGTGTAGCTTCTAAAAATAAAACATACATTTGAACACAGTAAAAATATACATTATACAATAAAGGTTATATCACTAACAAGAATAATTTTCTATGTTTTTCAAACTAATTAAAGCTTGGCTAGTTATTACATCATCATTCAAATCAAATACATTCTAGCCAGTAGGCAAGTATTAATACTATATAACAGCAATGCCCAATGGCATATTCTAGACTCACAAGGACACTAGGTCCAAAGGCTAATGCATTTACTATTTTCCATTCATCTTCCTTAACACAACGAAATAAGTTATTAAATTCAATGTCTGAGATGCTCAGACTAACCTCTCTTCTCAATGTGGCAGATCCTGTTGGTAACATACCCAGCCATTCCTCTCTCCTCCTCACTAACAAAAATCTCTATTTTCTTCTGATGGCCCTAGGCACAGTATCAGGGGAGAGATCTAAGCCAATATAAGGTCTAAGCCAATACAGCAATTCATTGTTCCTTCTTGCACACAACCAATATAGATGTGGCTCTGTGACCCTCAGTTCTGGCAAATGAGGTGTAAAGGGAAGTGTTCTAGGAGTGGGAAATGGTAGAAGAGTTACTGGGAAAAGTTTTATTCCCTAATAATACAGAAAACAGAGCATCAGGAAAGATTTTAGAATAAAAAAAACCAGAAAACAGAACAAAAGCAAAGGTCCCTTTTCTTCCTCCTCCTTCTTCCTTCCTGCTTCAGATGTCCTCACTTGAGGAGGACATTCTTGGAGCTGTTGTAGTCATTTTATAACCATAATGCAAAGCTGCTGAACCCACCCTGGAACCACCAACTCCAGTCTTCTTGTTAAGTGAAATAATAAATGTGTGGTTTAAGCTTGTGCTACTCTAAGGGTGGTCCATGGTCTGCTACCAGCATGCAAAAAGTGCAATGAGATAGGTACAGAAATGGAAATCAAGCATTTAGAAACTTCAGAGTAATTTTATATTGCCACATTTTCATTACATATACAACATAAGTTTGCAATAAATTGAATTTTTAAAAAGGGGTCTGTCACCACATCACCACAGAAAAGCATTTGTTTAGATCACTTCTAGTTGAGTATTAAGCCACCAGCAGCCAAAAACAATCAGAGACTTGGCAACATCCAACAGAAAGCAGTCTATACAAGTCCTCTTATATCCTCGCCCATTTTAAGGGTAACCTTTCTGCAAATAATAAAACAGTTGAAATTAAACAAAAATAGACACTAATCTAATCTGGAGAATAGCATTTTGGTCTCCTATCTAATCATAAATTTCCAAGGATCCCCAAGCACTGTGGAAAAAAGAAAAGGGAAGTCATATGAGAAAATTCAATGCATATGCAATCCAAATGACATGAAAAAGTAAGCTTTAAAAGAATGAAGCATAAATGATTGAACCATTATGCATTCCTACTGATAATGTCATAATTAAGCAACTATATTTCAGATGTTAATTCTCTTTAGAATACAATATTATCTGACTTCATTAAACTAGTTCAGAGCTTAGTCGAGCTGATCTATTACAGTACCAGAGACTGATCTATGTGACATTCAAACTTGCAAGTCTGGTTTTAAAGAAATTTAAGCAATGCACAATGAAAAACTATTTTTTACCCATCTATTAAAACGTTTTTCCTAATCACAATCCGTAAAAATTTTAACCATGTTCTTAATATAGAGAAGCTAAAACACACATAAAAAATTTATAGCTGTGGACTTATATACTTACCAGGAACATGTAACATAATTTAAAAAAAAAAACCTTAACTTATGTTTCCACCTTATATTTTCTATGTAGTAAATTAGGAAAATGCACAGGAAGAAGAGTCTATACACATCTTCTTAGTATAGTCAAAAATGACAGATAGATGAGAACATACAAGTAGAAATCTCAACACAATGAAAAGCCCAACTGCACCTGAGATAACATGACTTTATAAATGTGTTTGCTAAGGCCACTTGTTTTCCAAAAGGCTATACATTAATTTCTCTAAGAATAATCCATATTCCTCCTTCTGTAATCAGTGGCTAAAAGAACTTCTCCCAAAATTATATATGTGGTAGTTAATAACTTCACAGCTTAATTAGATTAACTCTCATTGATTAAATGCCTAGCACTAAATAAGGCAACTATATTTTTTTAAACAGCTAAGAGGCACATATGGGATACCATGGGAGTTGTATCTAGCATCAAAGTTCCCCAATTTAAATATAAACAAAACTGAAATACAATTGTGTATTTTTATTGGCCTTGGACCTGACAAAATTCTTCCCATCAGAGAATACAATTTAAGGTGGGTTTTTTCTTTTTTTCACAAGTTCATTCCCACACCGTAAGTTCCAATTTGATTATGACTTTCCTCATATTAAACATTAAGTCACTTAACTTGTTTAAAAGATACTCTTTTTAATAATTCTGATATAAAGCAAATGCTTTAGTTGGTAAAGTACTAATGATTTTGATTTTAAAAAAGAAAGTCAAGATGATTGCTATATTTAATACAAATTCTTACATATGCCAAGAGCAATAAATGCATTTCTTTTAAACTGAGAAGTAGCTCTGATGTACTTTTACAAGAGAATTACTTCCATTACTCTGCAATTTCACTGCTTTCAAAACCAAGAACAAAATTTACACCCAGAATGACATTTGAAAAAAAAGTCAAAGGGGCTTTTTTCATATCACCACATTTCCTACATCATTAAAACACACTTTATGCTTTGCAATTTTCATTGATTGAATAATACATTACCAGATTAAGGAATAGAAGCATGATATACAACCAATAGCTTCTTAATTATAACATCCATAGCATGGAATTCTCACTTAGATACTCATATGCACAGGTACCTCAGTACCTTCTTCGGCTTTACGAAGCAAAAGTGTGCTGAAGAGATCAAAGTGGAAACAAGGGTCCTTTCCATGATATTACGGTGTAAGATCTCTTCTGATTAGAAATCACCAGTCCAGCCCAAACTTGTACTGGTTTAGGATTCAGCCTTTCAAACCAAATAGGCTTGTGTTCTAACAGATCAAGCCTAAATTTCTAATTGTACAGACAGGAAACTGAGGCCCAGAGATGCTTAAGTGATTTATCCAGGATCACATTACTCAATTTAAACCTAGCACTGGTTTCCTTGTCATTGAGTTTGGGTGTAATACACTTAAAACATTTGTTCAGCTGCTTTTGCTCAGAATTACTGACTATTCTTTCTTTCTTTTTCAACAAATAAACTGTAAGTCCAATTAACACATTGCGTACTGCTCACGAGTTTTCTCGTGTTTCTCGTGCCATCTGTTAAGGACCACTCGCGAGTTTTCTCGTCTTTCACGCACCATCTGTTATGGACCTTAGATGTCAACACACTGTCTTGTCCACATTGAACGAAGCAATCTCAATGGTGGAAACCGTGCAGGTCAATCTACGAAAAACTATATAATTGCAAGACCACATAAAGCATTGCAGGTACATTGTATTTTGGTCATTCGAATAGTCTTCGTCTTCAAGTTCTTGGTGCTTTTAGAAATGCCCTCTCTCAGAAAAAGGAAGGAAACCAACGAAACTGATACACTTCCAGAAGTATTTAACGATAATTTATCAGATATTCCTAATGAGATCGAAGATGCGGATGACTATTTTGACGATTTCGGAGATGATTCTACTGATTCTACTGACAGTGAAATTATTAGACCTGTAAGGAAGCCCAAGGTGGCGGTGCTTTCAAGTGATTCCGACACTGATAACTGTTGGTCTGAAATTGACACACCATCACGCTTACAAATGTTTGAAGGTCATGCTGGGGTCACTACATTTCCATCTCAATGTGACTCTGTACCCTCTGTGACCAATCTCTTTTTTGGTGATGAATTGTTAGAGATGTTGTGCAAAGAGCTGTCCAACTATCACGATCAAACCGCAATGAAATGCAAAACACCATGTGGAACACTAAAGTGGTCTCCAGTTACACAGAAGGACATCAAGAAATTCCTTGGCCTAATTATTCTGATGGGTCAAACAAGAAAAGATAGCTTGAAAGACTATTGGTCAACAGATCCTTTGATATGTACCCCTATATTTCCACAGACAATGAGTCGCCATAGATTTGAGCAAATATGGACATTCTGGCACTTCAATGATAACACCAAAATGGACAGTCACTCGGGGAGACTTTTCAAGATCCAACCTGTGCTGGATT
>VBSM01000361.1:6096543-6118252 GCA_008086735.1 Cheirogaleus medius | reverse complement strand
TATAAACAGTTTCTGCTATTGGTGGCAAGAGACTGGATAACGGATGACAATAATAAAGCCTCTCCGGAACCAGAGACAAATCTGTCCAGCCCTTCCCCTGGGGGTGCAAGGAGAGCACCTCGTAAAGATCCACCGAAAAGGTTGTCAGGTGATATGAAGCAGCATGAACCTACGTGTATTCCAGCGAATGTAAAGAAAAAATTTCCTACCAGAGCCTTCAGAGTTTGTGCCGCCCATGGAAAAAGGAGCGAATCTAGATACGTATGTAAATTGTGTTTGGTCCCTCTTCATAGAGGAAAATGTTTTACGCAGTACCATAAATTTAAAAAGTACTAGGAACTTTAATTGTTTAATTAGTTGTTTAATTGTTTAATTGTTTTTGTAAATAAAAATGTTATAATTATTGAAAAACAACACCTAAAGTGCATTATGATCTGTAGTTATGATTTAAATAACGTGCAGTTTGCCCAAAAACATGCAGTCCCTGGCGTATGTCTTAGAGATTTCTATGCCGTACGCAATGTGTTAACTGCTATCTTAAAAGCAGTAATCTCAAGGCAGTTATTCTGGACACTGAGGCTGTTATTCAAAAATAAGGTTGGAATTCTTCAGAAGAATGAACATATGTGAAGGCCAACTACAAACCAAGTACTGAGTCTCTTTACTTATCCCTCATACCAATCCTACAAAGTAGATATGCTTTGGGTTCTAAAATGAGGGAACTAAGGTCACACCAGTCTTTGTGGCTGCAAAGTGCCTGGACATACCACTGATTCTTCTTTTCACTGCTCTATATAGTCACCTCAATAGAGACCTTTGGTATCTTTAATTTGATAATCACCCTTTTTTTTTTTTTAACCAATCTTGTCTCTAAAAAATAACCATGTTAATCATTTCTCCCACCCAAAGACATATCCAAACTCCAAAAGATGATTTGCCACTACAAAGATGTTCTTCAGTCCCTGAATATAGACTCAAGAGGCCCCAATATTTTGAGCAATGATAGTACTGTTGGAATAAAGAGGCTCAAAAGCAAGAGTTCTGAAAAACAACCATGTGGATGTAACAGGAGGCGTGTTAGATATACTCATATCTCAGAAATGGAATTTGAAGGTGGAGGGAAAATACAAATGAATTCAAAATTCCTTCCCAAAAATTGACATGTGAATTTAGAAACTACTACTGTCTGGCAAGAGCTGGAGTGACTGAAGTATGATAAACTTTTTTTAATGTAAACTGCAGCTTGAAAAATCCACTAGTATTTTTTTTTCTTCATTCACATCTCTCAGAAAAGTGTTCTGAGCGACAGCACTGCATACTTGGAATGCCTCTACAATCTAATGTGCTTGTTGGTAATTGTCCTCCTCCTTAATATTTACAGAAGTAGATAACTGACACAAATGAGAGACTTTCACAGGTATGTTCGTCTAGAGCCTGAAGCCACACTGGAACTACACCCTAACAATCTCTCAAAAGACGTGCAACCTTACCTGATACAATTCTCACTTTTCCTCAATCAAGACATACTTCATTTTCAACCACATGCAAAACCCTTGGTCTCAAACAATATCAAAACCATTCCAGTCTCCCACTTAAAAGTGATCAAGTTCAAAATGAATCTCTATTATAAGAGCTACACATGTCAGAACTCTAGACATCTTTCTCATTACTGGAGCTCTTAAGGCCCTAGAGCTCTTGGTCATTCAAATTTTCTCCATGAAATATGACCTTTAGAAACTCTAACTAAAGGTTCTCAGGCTTGGCAAATATCCTGAACATTATGAACTATGTGGGTGGATGGGAGAAGGAGGAACAGATAATAATAGGGATACATCATTTAGGTATGTGGTAGATTTCTAAAGGCTTAGTTATTCAAAAGTATTTGCAAATAAAACTCATTTGTAATCTGGGCACTTAATATACTGTCAACAGCAATAAAGGGGGAAGGGATTAGAAAGAATAGAAAAATCCAATGTTAATTCTATTCACTGTGACAAATAATATTGCTGGGACAATGAAATAAAATCATCCTAGGATGTACTTATCCTCCAGATGTGCTTTGTGCACTGCTTATACTATTTGTCACTCATATTACTGATATAATAAACAAAACTGTAAGATGTTTTAAATATAACCATATACTGAATGGTGCTAGTGAAACATTATGCAATCACTGGAATGCCCCAATCAAGTGTAAATATTTTTGGGAAAAACACAAAGAAATTCCAAAGTCCCACCCTGAACAAATAAGAAATGCCAAAAGAACTAGCCAACTACTTCCTGTTCTTCATCTTTATGCATAGCCCAGACCAGGAACTGGGCTAATCTAGTCTAATCTAATCTAGCCTGCTCTCTTATGTCAAAAGAGGGGGTAAAGTCACAAATGCTCCATATCAAACAAAAGGGCCGCGATGCGGGAACAGACCAATGAAGTTGGTGTCTATGGATTATACGGGAATTATTTTCTTCTCTGCTTTCCTTCTCCAACGAAGAGGTATAGTGGTAGGGCCTGTAGTAGGGGCTGACATCTAGGACTAATCTAGAAAAACATACCTTGCAATGCAATCCCTATTTCAAGCATCAGAGGAACCCCAGGCCTGGGAGTCCTAAACTTAATGAGTAGCCTACCCTTGGGGGTAAAGGGAGAAGGAAGAGAATAGGAAGGCTATATAGCATGCCTCTGGTTCGACCACTGCCCCCCAAAAAACAGAATCTGAAGAGCCTAGGGTTAAAGGCTTAATCTAGCCCACCCCATACTGATAAAAGAGGAAACAAATCATTGCTAGTTCAATCAGTGTTACTAACCCAAGGCCATCGTTAGTCATTTCTATTTCAGGGGAGTTTGGACTGTTTAAGTAGCAAACAAAGAGTAATACCTTTGCTAGAATGGGCCCTACAGTAAAATCCCACCTCCCCTTCCACATCCAGTGACCTAGCCATATACCTGGCCTAACACTGAAAAAGACCCTAATGTCACAGCTATCTTTGCACTAGCTTTTCCACACTTTAGAGAACCTGAAAATTTAATATTGGACATATTCCACTGCAACACAAGTGAAATTAAATTGGCTATTAGGAAGTAAAAAGAACAAAACTGTCTTGACACAGACTACTTGCTAAGCTCTGCACCCCAATGACCTATAGTCTTCACGTCACTATCCAGGGACCTTTTTGAATTCATTTTACTTTTTACCATATACTAGCATCAAGAGGAATAATTTCTTTTAAAAAATACTACAACTGTTGAAATTCTAAATATAGTCTTCAACTCTACCCCTGCCCCAACCACCCATTCCTGCAGTCCTTGCTCTCTCAACACTGAACCTTTTCTTTCAAACCCTAAGAAGCCAAGAATAAAAATCTCTATGAAGTCCCCAAAGACTAAAAATTCTTGTTTTTAATGCTCTATTGCTATGTTCAAAACCCAATATAGCAAGTATTTTTTAGCTAAAAAGATCTGAAAACAGCACAGCCCAGCTGTTTTCTTTTCTAATTAGTGAAAGAGGAACCTGTGGAGAGATTAAAGATTTAGCCTTACCCCAGAGCTAATAGCCTCCCTCCAGCAGCAATCCTACCTCTTGCTGGCCTAAGCAGAAAGACAGAACAGGCCATCAAATCCAGATCTTTGGTATTAATAATGACTGAGAGTCTGGCCAGCCACCCACCTAGCTCTTTAAAGACTATGTATGCCCTGTTTATAGTGCACAAGACTATCATAATCTCAGCCTTCCCTCGCTGAGGCACTAGCACACAACAGTAGGGGATCTAATAATGAACTTTTAAGAACATACATGATGGAACATGATTTAGATTTATGATTTAGAACTATATAGCTTCTTAAAAAAATACTTTCCATTATTAAACATATTCTTCATGAAAGATGCTTGTAAAGCACAAAACATACATGAAACTAAGTTCTGAATAAATGATTTTAGGCAATGTTTCCTCAAAACTTGTAATATAGACATCTTAACCCCTTTCTAAAAATTTAGTTGAGAACGGTTTCTCATCCTGGAGGTCTTTTCCAGCTTGATCTTCAGATTCCAAGTGACTCATTCTAGTCAACTATAGAAGATCTCTAGTGAAAGATTCTCACTGAACTTCCTTGGCAAGTTATTCCACTGACTGACTAACCTCACTGTCAGGTAAAATTTTAGTAGGAGATTAGAGCATTTTTCTTTTTCAGTTCCAGAACAAAGTAATTTTTAGATCAAAAAGAATTGCTGCAACATCCCTACTGACACAATAGGATAAAGCAAAGAAGAATAGCACTGGCTAATACGATGCAGCTACTGGAGAGTTTATTTCTAAAGCTGTTAATACAGTTTTGAAATACAAAGCTTAAAGTAACATGAACAGTTAGAGTATGTATTTTTTGTTGCTACATTTTAAAAATTAAACCCTTTAATGGCTTTTTGTCCATTCACCTTTCTTTTAATACTGAGAAAGGAGAAAAGAAAAACATTTCATGTTAGTAAATGCTTTATCGACCTAGTCTCTTTTCTGAACAAAAATGACCCATATCTCACAACCTTTAAAAACTTGTGAATTTTTTTAAGCCAAATATATAAAACATCACACACAAAGATTTTGCTTTCAATCCTTAGAATACAGCCAGGTGGTTAGTACTAATGGTTTGTTCCCATACACAGCCTATACTAATACTACAGTCTGCTCAAAAGTTCCAAACCAGCATCTTCAGGTTATTCTAAAAATAAAAGAATATTTAGCTCCAAAGAAATAAATATCAAATATATTTGGTTCCAAGTATTATTAAGTATTTCATACCCAAACTCACATTCTGAAGGATCTATAACAGGCAAGATAATACCTTCTACCAATAATGAATTGACTATTATCCAAATTGAGAAAAAGCATACTCATTTATCTCACTTATTTGAATATTCACTAAATACAGGCAAAACAAAGTTTCAGACATATACATTTAAGTACCTTTAATCAGTTAGTTCACTTAGTTGGGTTCTGGTACATGTATTAATATATATCTATGTATTTGTTAGTTACACAGAGAAAAAACTCCATTTCATTGACACAAGAAATAATTACTCCAAGTATACAAGTCCATGAAGGTATCAAGGATAATAAAGACTGTTCCATTCAATCACCCCATTTTCTAAAATCAATCATCCCCACCTGCCCCCAAAAAACCACTTCTGCATTTGGAATTAGAGGTGAAGCAGAAGCCTGTTCTTGCTGCACCAAAGAAGTGATCTATGAAGCGTCCTACCCCACACAAAGATAATTCTGAGCAATATGGTCCCAACCTGTTCTCTCACCCTACCCCACTCCTCAGTAATTCCTCTGTATTTTGTAAAGAACATAAAACGAACAGTTGCACAAGTCACAGGGGTTCAGATGAAGAACAGTAAGTTTACTCTGACTAACAGTCAACTACATACAGGCTGGTCATGAGGGAAAGTTTTCCTCTGAGGTTCCTCACTCCAGCTGTGACCAAAAATATTTGCTCCAGGCAAAATGTGAAATCAATCCAATCAAACCCTGTCAGCCATATTAATTGACAGGGCTGGGAAAAGGTTATCTAGAGCAGTTACCTGTCCTGAAGTAACAATGAGACTCTTTCCTACAGAAACACTGGGATGGAGTACCTATGCAGTAAATGAAGCAAATTCCCATTTTTACCTCTCAATCCATCCCTGTGATTACCAACTGTTTCTTCCTTGCTACTCCAACAAACCTGACCAACCAGACCGGGACAAATCGTTCAGAAACTAAACTAATTCCCAAATCTAACAGTTTAAAGTTGCTTCATTTCTCTCAGTTTCAAGAAGCTACACAACCAGAAACCAAGAAAATAATTTCCACAATAATCTGAGGTTCATATTAAGTATCTACACAGTAACAAATGAGAATGTTACACTAAGGAATTTCCCCCCACAAGCATGGGGAAAATACCAATAAAGCAATGCTCCCCAAAAGAAAAGTGGTATTATTTGTCCATGCTCAGGATAAATAATAAATCACCACTTTATTTATTCCCACTGGTGAAATGAATTTTCAAGAATATCTTTAAATATATATATATGAATACCTATTCAAAAGTCTCCAGCTCTCCTTTCATGTACATAAAGTACTTGCATAAATACACAAACATTAATAACCAGAATCCACGTATCACCCAAGGAATGAACACTGCAAGCACAGAGACATTTCCAGAGTTTCCACAATGGAGCAGGAATACCTTCAAAGCAAAGGAATTTAATAAATATTCATAAAAATAACTAAACATCTAAAATAGCTAATTTCAATTAGCCGATTTATGTGTGTATTTTAATATCAGAAACAGCAAGACCCACATCATAGGGATGTGGCAAGCATTGTCGGGGGGAAGGGCATACCTCTAACCCCTCTTAGGGAGAGGCAAAGTTATACAATGTATCCAAAATGTAAAAAAAAAAAATCTTTTGTCGGATGGAGGGCAGGCGGGAGGGGGGAGGAAGTGTAGAGTTACATAATGTGTGCTGTGTACGCCACCTGGGGATTGGACTTGCTTGAAGCTCTGGCATGTGAGGGGGGAGAGGTGGTAGGGGCAATGTATGTAACCCTAACAATATTTGTACCCCCATTATATGATGAAATAAAAGGAAAAAAAAACAAAACAAAAAACACCCCCCAAAAAATAATAAAAATAAAACATTTCCATCATCCCCCCACCAAAAAAATATCAGAAACAAGGCAAAAAGATCACGTGATGACTATCCCATTCCAAGTCAACAGCTTTCATATAACATCTTCCCATCAATATAAGCAGAACAGGCTCACTGCTCTTTCTACCATACTCCAAAATGTCCCTTGCCTCTGTCTTACACAGCTTAAGACACATGCTATGCCTGCCATGTTTTACAAATTTTTAGGGTATAGGTTGATAGGAAGGACTGATCAGAGATAAAATTAACTATCTCATTACCTCCTCCAAAAAAAAGATTACTTCAACAACATGAATATAAGAACTACTACAATGAGAACATATCTCAAAAAATAGCCTTTATACACAATAGAGATAGGACCACTTCCTTTTCCCCATTTTCATCTATATTTTATTAGCAGTCAAGAAGTATCTTTATTTTCAAACCTTTTTAGACTTACTTGCTTTGCTGTAATGCTGACAGAGATGCCTTATCTTATCACTAATATGTAGGCAAAAAGTTCTTCCACCTGTTCAGGGACTACCAATAACTCCACTAAACAGCATATATCAAGAAATAATGAAGAAGATGTATCTACTGAAGTTGAAGACAAAAACAAATCAGTGTCCATCAGATTCTAAAAGTTGCCAGGGAAATTAAAAGTTGGACTGGTAACTGGAACAGGTTTCATTTCTGCTGTGCCTTCCCCATCAGTACATTAACCAAACTTAAAATACTCAATTTCTTTTATTCCCTGCCTCACATTTTCCTGTTAGATTACATATTAGGTTATTGTTGCTGCAACATTCCTGCTGACATTACAGGATAAAGCAAAGAAGAACAGTGCTGGTTAATACCATGCAGCTACTACAACAAGCAACCATTCAAATTTTAAAATAGTAAAAATTTCTTTCAAAAGAAAACTTACAAAGAACATAAAACTGAAAAGTGATTTTAGGGTAAATATTTTTTCTAAAATCAAATGTAAAGCATTCACATATTACAAAGCCAATTACTGAGGGAAAAAAGGCTAATTTGATTTAACACACTGAAATGAAGAGTTATAGATAAGAATCATACAGAAACTGAATATTATACAAAAACTAGTGACAAGAAAACTGGGTAACAAGAAAATCCTGATTAATGCTCTTTATGGATGGATTAATGCTCTAATGGGATGCTCTTTAAACAGAGCAGGCAAAAATAAAACCCACAAAAATACCAACTTATTTTTGAGATCTGCACAACAATGAATTGATATAAAAGCAACAATTAATGCATTAGTGGTAATCAATGTACCAAAATTAAGTTTATTTTTAAAATAAAATTCTTATCAAATGTTTATGAAATCCTTAAAAGCACCTACACAGAATGGTCAACAACCATTAAATCACTGTTTTCTAAGCTACCTTTTACTACATTACAATCCACCTCCTAGAAACATCTTCAATTGGCAGGGGAGTGTATTATTTCTAAAATTAAATATAATACAAAAATAGTTATGTGAACCTAAACTCTAAATCTGTCTGACAAAACACAATCCTATACTCAGATAAATCAGTATAAACTGTTGTCTCTCTCACAAAGATGAAACTGATGATTGTTCCTCTAGTGCAGCAGTCCCCAACCTTTTGGCACCAGGGACCGGTTACATGGAAGATAATTAGTCCACGGATGTGGGGGGGGGCAGTTATGATGGTTTTGGGAATGACTCAAGTGCATTATATTTATTGTGCAGTCAAACATCTCTGCTAATGATACTCTGTGTTTGCAGCTGCTCCCCAGCACTAGCATCACTACCTCAGCTCCACCTCAGATCATCAGGCATTAGATTCTAATAAGGAGCACAACCTAGATCCCTCCCATGCACAGTTTACAGTAGGGTTCGACCTCCTATGAGAATCTAATGCCACCGCTGATCTGACAGGAGGCGGAGCTCAGGCAGTGATGAGAGTGATAAGGAGTGGCTATAAATACAGATGAAGATTCCCTAGCTCACCTGCCACTTACCTCCTGCTGTGCAACCTGGTTCCTAACAGGTCATGGACTGGTACTAGTCTGCAGCCCAGGAGTTGAGGACCGCAGCTCTAGTGTACCTAAACAGTCCACAAGGCAAGCCATCTCATCCAAAGATAGATTTAGTTAAGTCTTTAAAGATGGTAAAATCTACAGGTACCATCTCTGCCTCAATCAGATAAGCCAAGAGCTAACAAAGTGCAGTCCAGCTCACTAACTGCATTTTCAAGCCCCACAGCTAACAATGATGTTATGGGGCTGAGCGCAGTGGCTCAGGTCTATAATCTCAGCACCTTGGGAGGCCAAGGTAGGGGATCACTTGAGATCAGGAGTTCAAGACCAGCCTGGGCAACATAGCAAGACCCCATCTCTTAAAAAATGAATAAATGAATACATTCATATATACATACATAAGCTGGGTGTGGTGGCATGTCCCTGGAGTCCCAGCTATTCAGGAGGCTAAGGCAGGAGGATCACTCGAGCCCAGGAGTTTGAGGCTACAGTGAGCTTTGATCGCGCCACTGCACTCCAGCCTGAGCAACAGAGTGAGACCCTATCTCTTAAAAAAAAAAAAAAAAAAAAGGTTTTATGGGTTAAATTGTGTTTTCCCTCCCTCCTTAAAAAACCAAGATATGTTGGAGACCTAACCCCTAATACCTCTGAATGTGATCTTATGTGGATACAGGGTCTTTATGGAGGTAATCAAGTTAAAAAGATATCATTAGGTAGGGCCCTAATCTCATATGACTGGTATCATTATAAAAAGGGAAATTTGTCAAAAGAGACAGATACAGAGAAAGATGATGTGAAGGCACAGGGAGAAGATGGCCATTTTCAAGCCAAGGAGAGAGGCCTGGAAAAGATACTTCCCTCACAGCCTAAGGAGGAACCAACCCTGCCAACAAACCTTGATTTCAGACTTCTAGCTTCCAGAACCAGGAGGCAATAAATTCCTGTTGTTTAAGCTACCCAATTTGTGGTTACTTTATTATAGCACCCCTGGCGAATGAATGGTTGTTACATTTTCAAGTGATTAGGGGGGAAAAAAAACCAAAAGAATGTTTTTCTGAAACTTGTGAAAATTATCTGAAATTCAAATTTCAGTGTGGATAAAGTTTTATTGGAACACAGTTACACTTACTCCTTTACGTACTGTTTTGTCTATGACTGAATGCTTGCTTACATGTTACAACGGTAGAGGTCTGTAGCTGCAACAAAGAC
Organism: Cheirogaleus medius; assembly: GCA_008086735.1. Classification (NCBI taxonomy): domain Eukaryota; kingdom Metazoa; phylum Chordata; class Mammalia; order Primates; family Cheirogaleidae; genus Cheirogaleus; species Cheirogaleus medius. The sequence goes on along the minus strand of VBSM01000361.1, from coordinate 6,108,350 downwards.
TGTGTGGTCCACAAAGCCTAAAATATTTACTATCTGGCCCTTTACAAAAAAGTTTGCCAATCTGAGAAAAAACATTATGTTACAAAGCATCACACCTTATCATGTAGATACACCCTAAGAAGATCAACCTGTTATCATTTTCCATCTTTCAGTTGCCCTTCAGTAACCTGCTCTTCTTCTAATAGTTATCTCAATTATAGATATATATCACCTATTTCCCAAGGTTACTGTGTGCAGATCGAGTGAGATGATAAATGTAAATGTCTCATTTACACCACTGCCTATGACAATTATAAAATTCCACCCACACACAGCACAGATAAATTGTAACAAACAATTTTAAGGGCAACAGATAATTTACATATTCCTGGACCATGAAACCTGTAAGTCCACTAATGTCAGCAGAACTTATGTGACTGATAAAACTATAAAATACATCATACACTGTCAATGACAAATCCAAGAATCACAACCACATAAATGATCCCACTAAAATTCAATGAGCTCTAGCAAACAAGTGATTATGTACGAATTAAGACATGTTTACCTCCTATTATCAAAATACCAATTTATTGACCCAACACGAGGAGCTAGCACATACAAAGAATGATAAACTGTGATTGCATTAACTCTAATGGTTCCAATTCTCGAAAAGCTAAAAACCCTTAATATTTGTTAATTCAATAAAACAATTAGGTTAGCCAACTATTTGGCAGTATCTACTACAGCTGTAGCAATGCATGCACCAGTGTACCAAAAGACATGCAGAAGAATGTTCAAGCAGCACTTTTATGTATTAGCCCCAAAGTAGAAGTAATCAAATGCCCATCAATAGAAGGGATAAATTAATTATAGTAAATTCACACAATGAAATACTTTTTTCAGCAATGAGAATGAACAAACTATTCTGCAAACAACATAGAATAATCTCACAAACATAAAGATGGAAGCCAGGCTGGGCACGGTGGCTCATGCCTATAATCCTAGCTCTCTGAGAGGCTGAGGCAGGAGGCTTGCGGGAGGTCAGGAGTTCAGACCAGCCTAAGCAAGAGCAAGACCCAGTCTCTACTAAAAATAGAAAAAATTAGGGTGGTGTGGTGGTGTGCGCCTGCAGTCCCAACTATTCAGGAAGCTGAGGCAGGAGGATCACTTAAGCCCAAGAGATTGAGGTTGCTGTGAGCTAGGCTGATACCACGGCACTCTAGCCTGGGCAACAGAGCAAGACTCTGTTTCAAAAAAGATGGAAGCCAAACAAAAAGCAAAACATATGAATGATACTATTTATATAAAGTTCAGTAATAGGCAAAATCAATCTATGGCTGCAGTCCCCCACCCTCAGGGTGAGCAGCAGGCTAGCAAGCAAAGCTTCGTCTGTATTTACAGCAGCTCCCCATCGCTCTCATCACTGCCTGAGTGGCAGCATTTGATTCTCACAGGAACACGAACCTTATTGTAAACTGTACATGTGAGGGATCTAGGTTGCGAGCTCCTTATAAGAATCTAATGCCTGACAATTTGAGGTGGAGCTGAGGTGGTGATGCTAGTGTTGGGGAGCGGCTGCAAATACAGATTATCATTAGCAGAGAGATTTGGCTGCACAATAAATGTAATGCGCTTGAATCATCCCGAGAACATTCTCTCACTCCCACCCCAGTCCATGGAAAAACTGTCTTCCATGAAACTGGTCCCTGGTGCCAAAAAGGTTGGGGACTACTGATCTATGACACTAGAAGGTAGGAGAGTGGTACTTTGGAGAGGCAAGTGGGAGTAGTGATCGGGAAGGGATAAGAATGGGGCTTCGGAGGTTTTGGTAATATTTTATTTCTCTCCCTAAGTCATGTTCAATTTGCGATAGCACACTGAGCTGTAGAATTATGACTGGTATACTCTCTGTGTATGATATATCATACTTCAGTAAAAAGGTTAACAAAATTAAGTTCCACTTTGAGGAGCTGCTTCCTAAGATTACTAGAAGTGGAACTGGTTACATTCCTATTGGTCCAACCATCCCACAGATAACAATTACACACTCTAGACAAAATATAAAAAGTTACTACTTGAAGGCACTAGCCAGCAACCCAAAATAGGCAGAACCTACAGGGGAGTCAGCATTGGAAAAAGAGAATAGCACTGAGTAAGTTTCCTTTTTTTTTTAAATGGCTTTTTGCCTGAAGGAAGGCCCAGTTAAGCCACGTCCGGTGATAGAATCTGCACAGAAACTACAGTTTTACTGACATAAAAAACCAGATGACAGAATTCAGAATAGCCCCAGCAGGTAGAAAATGAAGGGGGAAAACATGGACAGGAAAGAGCCACAAAGGGAGAGGTACAAAGTCTGCATATAAACTTGGCCAAAGTCTCTAGCTGATCCCTACAACATGAATGGGACAGACTACAGCAGCCCAGATAAGACTAAAAACTGAATAGAGATTTCAGCTGCTGATCGTGGCAGGGAATATGGCTTTAAGTGTGAACCTTGAAATGTCTGCTAAAATAAAATAAATCAATATTCTTTGGAGGTAGATAACAGAAACCCGGATCTCTATAATCAATTGTTCACAATGTCCAGGAGGCAATTCCAAATTACTAGACATTTAAAGATACAGGAAAATGTGACCCATACTCAAGACAAAGGATGATCAATGGAGACCAACATGAAGATAGCCCAGATGTGGTAATTAGAGAAGGATTTTTTTAAAACTATCTTCACCTAGTTTTCTCTAATGTTAACATTTCATGTAACCCTAGGACAGCAATAGAAACCAGAAAATTAATGTTGATACAATACTATTAAGTAATTTATAAACCTTATGTGAATACTGCCAATCAATCCACAAGTATCTTTTTTCTAGTCCAGGATCCAATCTAAGATCCCACACTGCATTTAGTTGTCAAATATTCTTAGTCTCCTCCAATCTGAGATAGTTCCTCAATATTTCTTTGTAGACAAGAATTTTAAAGCAGCTACTATAACTATCCTCAAGGATTAAAGAGTAAAATATGCTCCTAATAAAATAGGAAATCCCAGCAGAGAAACAGAAACTATAAAAGCAGCAACTGAAAATTCTAGACCAAAGATTACAATAACCAACATTAAAAACATTCACAGGATGCAGACTAAAGATGGCAGAAGATCAGTAAACTTGAGGAAAGATCAATAGCAATTAGCCAGTCTGAACAACAGAGAGGAAAAGAACAAGAAAACTACAGAGTAATATGTATTACCTCATCAAAAGTCTGAACTTATGTATAATAGATATAGCTGGAATCCTACAATCAGAAATGAGAGGGAACAGGACAGAAAACAATGTTTGAAGAAATATGATGGAAAATTTCCCAAATGGAGTATAAGATAGAAATTTATAGATTCTAGGAGCTCAGTGAACCATAGCAGGACAAAATATTTAATACCAACACCTAAGCACATCAGAGTCAAACTGCTGACAACCAAAAATAAAAAGAAAATTATTAAAATATCTAGAGAAGGCCAAGCATGGAGGTTCATGCCTGTAACCCTAGCACTCTGGGAGGCTGAGGTGGGAAAAGACTGCTTGAGCTCAGGAGTTTGAGACCAGCCTGAGCAAGAGCAAGGACCCATCTCGATAAAATATAGGAAAATTAGCCAGGTGTCATGGTGCACACCTATAGTCTCAGCTACTTGGGAGGATGAAGGAGGAGGATCGCCTGAGCCCAAGAGTTTGATGTTGCAATGAGCTATGATGATGCCATTGTATTCCACCCACGGCAAAAGAGCAAGACTCTGTCTCACAAAAAACAAAATAGCCAGAGAAAAATGGCAAATCACATATAAGAAAACAATCATAAGAATCACTGATTTCTCAAAAAATAACAGAGGCCAAAAGACAGCAGGACATTTTAAGTGCAAAAAAAAATAAAGTAAAATAAACGAAAACCTGACAACCCAGGAAGTTCACTTAGCAGAAGGCAAATAATACAAGATGGAAACTCAGATCTTCAGAAAGAAATGAAAACCACAGGAAACTAGGAAACGGTAGTGTGTAGGTAAAAAAGACTCTATTTTCTCTTAATTTCTTTAAATACATATGACTTAAAAATTAAATAGCACACTAATAACTAATGGGTTAAAGGAAAAAAAAATCACAAGAGAAATTTTAAAATATTCTAAAGATGAAAACGAAAACATGACTTACCAAAACTTCTGGCATACAGCTAAAGCAATTCTCAGAGGGAAAAGGATAGCTGTAAATAACTACATTTAAAAAAATCTCAAATCAATAAACTAACCTTTTACCTTAAGACACAAGAAAAAAGAGCAGCAAACTAAACTCAAAGCAAGTAAAGGAAATAAATATAAAAATATAAAAAGAAAAGAGTGAAATAAAGAATAGAGAAAAATCAACGAAACCACAAGATGGTTCCTTGAAAAGATTTCTTTTTAATATGACAAATGTTTAGCTAAACTGACCAAGAAAAGAGAAGGATCAAATTATTAAAATCAGGAATGAGTCGAGTACAGTGGCTCACACCTGTAATCCTAGCACTCTGGGAGGCCAAGGCGGGAGGACTGCTTGAGCTCAGGAGTTCAAGACCAGCCTGAGCAAGAGCGAGACCCCATCTATACTTAGAAAATAGAAAAATTAGCTGGGCGTTATAGTGGGACTACAGGGTCCCAGCTACTCGAGAGGCTGAGACAGGAGGATCACTTGGGCCTAGGAGTTTGAGGTTGCTGTGAGGTAAGCTGAGGCCACGTGGCTCTACTCAGGGCAACAGAGTGAGACTGTCTCAAAAAATAATAATAAATTTTAAAAAGACAAAAAAAGATCAGGAATGAAAGAGGGATATCACTTACCCCCCCTACAGAAATAAAAAAGATTATAAAGGAATACTATTTTTAAAACTCTATACCAACAAATTATATAACTTGATAAATTACTTCAAACATGAAATGTATAAATTCCTAGAAAGACACAAACTACCAAAATCAACTTAAGAAAAACTATAAAATCTGAATAGATCTACAAGTAAAAAAATCAAATGCTAAGAAAAGCTAGCCCCAGATGGCTTCACTGGTAAATTCTACCAAACATTTAAAGAAGAATTAATACCAATTCTTCACAATTTTTTCTCAAAAAATGGAACAGGAGGGAACACATACTAAGTCATGCTATCAGGCCAGTATTATTTATCTGAGACAACAACCAGATAAAGACATCACAACCAAAGAAAACAACAGTCCCCTATGTAGTATCCCTATGACTACAGACATAAAAATCCTCAACAAAATACTAGCAAAACAAATTCACCAACATGTAAAAAGCATTATACACTATAGCTAATTGGAATTTATCCCAGGACTGTTTAACACCTAAAAATCAATTAATGTAATACACTCTATTAATAGACTAATGGACAAAAACCATCAACAGACAGAAAAAAGGATCTGACAAAATCTGATGCCTTTCATGATAAAAAAAAACAATCAACAAACTAAAATGGAAGGGAACTTCCTCACTCTGAGAAAGGATATCTATGAAAAATTCACAGCTAATATACTTAAGGATGAAGGACTGAATGCTTTCTCCCTCAGATCAAGAACTATGGTAGGCTAAACAATGGGCTCCCCAAAGATTCCCACATCCTAATCCCCAGAATCTGTGAACATATTACATGGCAAAAGGAAATATGCAGATATAACTAAATTAAGGATCTTGTGATGAAAGGATTATCCATGTGGACACAAAGTAAAATCACAAGGGTCCTTATCAGAAGAAAGAGGGCGGGTAAAGACAGAAAAGACAATGTGAAGAGGAAGACAAAAGTCAGACTGAGGCACTTTGAAGATGGAGGAAGGGGCCATAAGTTAAAGAATGCATACAGCCTCCAGAAGCTGGAAAAAGGAAGAAAATGAGTTCTCCCCTAGTGACTCCAGAAGCAACAAGTCCTGCCAATACCTTCATTTTAGCACATAAGACTCATTTCAGACTTCCGACCTTCAGAACTATATGAGAATAAATTTGTGCTGCTTAAAGTCGCTAAATATGTGGTAATTTGTTAGGGCAGCAATAAGTAACTAATACAGGATCAAAACAAAGATGTCCACTTTAATCGCTTCAATATAACATTGGACCAGAGGATCTAAGCAGAACAATTAAGTAGTAATAAGAAAAATAAATAAAAGGTATACAGAGTGGAAAAAGAAAAAGTAAAACTATCTCTATTTGCAGATGACTTGATCTTGTATATGGTAAATCCTAAGAAATGCACTAAAAAACTATTAGAACTAATACACAAACAAGTCAGCAAAGCTGCAGGACAAGATCATCATATAAAAATCAATTGTATTTCTATACATTAGCAATGAACAATATGAAAATGAATTCTTGAACATAATTCCACTTACTTTAGCATCAAAAAGAATGAAACATTGGGTATAAATTTAACAAAAGAAGTATAAGACTTGTACACTAAAACTACAAAATACCACTGAAAGAAATTAAAGAACTAAATGGAGAGACATCCCATGTTTATGAACTGGAAGACTTAATATCATTAAGATGACACTATTCCCCAAATTAATTTACAAATTCAATGTAATTAACAAAATCTCAGCTAGCTTCATCACAGAAACTGACAAGTTGATCCTAAAATTTATATAGAAATTCAAGGGACCAAGAATAGCCAAAACAATCTCGAGAAACAACAAAAAAATATAGATGATTTACACCTCTTCATTTCAAAACATGCTATAAAACTACAGTAATCAAGACAGTCTAGTAGTGGCAGACAGACATCAATAGAACAGAATTGAGAGTCCAGGAAAAAACCCCTCTTATTTATGGTCAATTGATTTTTTTTTTTTTTTCTTTTTAGAGACAGGGTCTTGCTCTGTCACCCAGGCTGGAATACAATGGCACAATTATAGCTCACTGCAGCCTCAAACTCCTAAGCTCAAGCAATCCTCCTGCCTCAGCATCCTGAGTAGCTGGGACTACAGGCATGCACCACCACGCCCAGCTAATTTTTTTATTTTTTGTAGATATGGGGTGTCTCACTATGTTGCCCAAGCTGTTTTCAAATTCCTTGCCTCAAGGGATCCTCTAGCCTCAGCTTCCCAAAGCACTGGATTACAGGTGTGAGCTACCATACCTGGCCATCAATTGAGTACCAAGACAATTCAATAGGGAATGAACAGTCTTTTCAACAACTGTTACTGAAATAACTGGATATCCACATACAAAAATAAAGCTGGACCTTTACCCCACACCATACACACACCAAAAAAACTCAAAATCAATCACATACCTAAACATAAGCGTCTAAAGTATTATAACACTCTTAGAAGAAAAAGTAGGTGTAAATCCTCATGACCTTGCATTAGGCAATGGTTTCTTGGATATGATACTAAAAGCATAGCAACAAAAGAAAAGAAAAGTTAGACTACTTCAAACTTTAAAACTTTTATGCTGTATACCATCAAGAAAGTGAAAAGACAACCTAAAGAATGAAAAACAGTATTTGGAAATCATTTATCTAATAAAGGACTTGTATTTAGAATACATAAAGAACTCTTACAACTGAATAACAACAAGACAAATCATTCAGTTTAAAAACAGGCAAAGGATCTGAACACATTCCTTTATATTTGAAGGAATTTCTGTATATGTGAAGATATACAAATGGTTAATAAGCACATGAAAAGGTCAAACCCCTCTCTTCTAAAAAAAAAATCATAATAATAAAAGGGTCAACTGAACAGAAAGAATGACAATAATAAATGTATATGTATGAGCCTAATTTTAAGGCTTCAATATACATAAAGCAGATGGTCAATGAACACATGAAAAGATGCTCGATATCATTAGTCATTAGCAAAATGCAAATCAAAACCAAGATACTATTATCTATCCACTAGAATGTCTATAATCATAAACATAGATAATAACAAGTGTTGGTGAGGATGTGGAGAAATAGAGCCTTCATTTATTACAAGTAGGAATGAAACATGGTACAGCCACTTTGAAAAAAAATTTGGCAGATCCTCAAAAGATTAAGCATAGAGTTACCATATGACCCAGGAATTCCACTCCTAGGTATTTCGTCAAAAGAAATAAAAACATACATACAACAAAAACATGTAAACAAATGTTCATAACAGAATTGCTTGTGATAGCCAAAATAATCAACTGACCTATGATAAATAAAACATAGCATATCCACACAATGGAATACTATTCCACCATAAAAAGGTACTATACTAATATGTTATAACATGAGTGAACCTTGAAAACATTATGTTAAGTGAAAGCAGCCATTTATATGAAAAGCCCAGAATAGGCAAATCTATAGAGACAGAAATTAGATTAGTGATTGCTTAGGGCCAGGGCTAGGAGGATGGGAGGAAATGGGGAGTGATAGTTAATGGGCATGTAATTGTTCTTAGGGATCACAAAAATGTTCTAAAATTAGAGTGTGGTTATGGTTATACAATGCTGTGAATATACTAAAAAACACTGCATTGTATACTTTAAATGAGTGGATTGTGTGGCATATGAATTATATCTCCAGAAAGCTGTTAAAAGAAAATAAAAAGAGGTATAGCAAAAACTCCATTAAACTTAAATGGAATCCTAAAAATGTTCACTCAACCCTAAAGAAGGAAAAAAAAAAAAAAAAAAAACTTGGGATGCAGTGGCTCACACCTGTAATCCCAGAGTTTTGGGAGGCTGAGGCAGAGGATCACTTGAGTCTAGGAGTTCAAGACCAGCCTGGGCAACATAGTGAGAGCCTGTTTCTTATTTTTAAAAAAATTGTAATTAGCCAGGTACAGTGGTTGGAGGTAGGATTGCTTAAGCCCAGGAGTTATAGGGTTATAGTAAGCTATGATCATGCCACTGCATTACAGCCTGAGTGAAAGAGATTCTATATCTAAAGAAAAATTTTAAAATTAAGATTAAAATTTTAAGAGGTCAAATCAAACAAATATGGCAGACTTAATCCAACCATATCAATAACCACATTAAATGTTAATGAGCTAAAAATGCCTATTAAAAGGCAAAGAGTGTCAGAATGAATTTTAAAAAGAACCAAATATATGCTGTCTATAAGAAACATACTTTAAAACAAAGATTCAGAAACACAGAAAATAAAAAGATGCAAAAAATATATATACCAAGCAAAGAGTAAATTAGCATAAGAAAATTAGGGTGGCTATATTCACAGCAGAGGAAGTAGACTTAGATTCATAGTATATTACCAGAGAAAAAGAGGGACATTTCATAGTGATAAAAGGGCCAGGAGTGGCACTGCACACCTATAGTCCCAACTACTCAGGAACTCAGGAGGTTGGGACAGGAGAATCACCTGACCCAGGAGTTAAAGGCCAGACTGGGAAACACAGGAAGACTTCATCTCTTTAAGAAAAAAAAAAATTTCAAACTTCAGTGGTACAAAAAAAAAGAAAAAAAAATCATAATGATAAAAGGGTCAATTCATCAGGAAGAATGACCAAAATAAATGTGTATAGGCCTAATTTTTTTTTTTTAAAGAGGCAGGATCTTGCTCTGTTACCCAGGTTGGAGTATAGTGGCATGATCAGAGCACACTGGAACCTCAAATTCCTGGCCTCAAACAATCCTCCCATCTTGGTCTACTGAGTAGCTGGGATTAATAGCAAGTACCACAATGTCAAGGCAATGAGCCTAATTTTTAAGTCTTCAAAGTACATAAAGCAAAAATTTCCAGAATTTCAGCAACCGAAAGAAACATCCACATAAGTTGGAGATTTTAATATTCTTCTCTCAGCAAATGGTAAAACTAGACTTATAAAATCAGTAACAATATAGAAGGTCCAACACTATCAATAACCTTGAACTAACACATTTATAGAACACTACATTCAACAACCACAAAATCTATATTCTTTTTCCCAAGACTAGCATAAGATACTCTGTGCTGGACCATAAAACAAGTCTCAATAAATTTCAAAACACTAATATCTTAGCATATGTTCTCTGACCACAGTGGAATTAAATTAGAAATTATTAACAATAAGATACCTAGAAAATTCCCATTAATGAAACAACATACTTCTAAATAACCTACAGATAAAAGAAAAAAATCACAAATGAAATTAGAAAATACTTTGATCTTAATCAAAATACAGCATACCAAAATTTGTAGACTACTACTAAAGCAGTACTGAGAGAAAAATTTACATCTTTAAATGCCCATATTTAAAAAGAAGAAAATTATACAATGTTCTAGGATTCTGACCCAAGAAACTAGAAAAAGAGCAAACTGAACCCAAAGTAGAAGGAAGGAAATAAAAATAAGAACAAAAACCAGTATAAAAGGAAAACAAATAAAAGGCAAAAGTGGGATGTTTTAAAAAGATTAACAAAATTGATAAAAACCTATTACCAATATCACAATTAAAAGAGGCACTATCACTAAAGGCCATAGATATATTAAATGAATAATTAATGAATATAAGGGGGCACGGTGACTTGTGCCTGTAGTCCCAGCTACTCGGGAGGCTGAGGCAGGAGGATCCCTTGAGCCCAGGAGTTCCAGGCTGTAGTGAGCTATGATCGTGCCACTGCACTCCAACTTGGGCATCTCTTTAAAAAGAAAAAAAGAAGACAAGGAACAACTTTATGCCAATAAATCTGACAATTTAGACAAAATGGACAAAGTCCATGAGAAGTATTAATACAACTTACCAAAACTGACATAACATAGACTAAAATATCCTAATAGCCCTAACTCTGCTAACTGAATTCCTTATCAAGTACATTCTCACAAGGAAAAAGAGACCCAGATGGCTTCACTGGCAAATTCTCTCAAACATTTAAGGAATAACTAATGCCTATTGAACATAAATCCTTTCAGAAAATAGGGGAAGAAACATTTACCAACTCATTTTGAGGCAAGCATTAATACCTCAAATCAAAATCTAACAAACATAGCATATATGCAAATATCCTTGACAAAATACTATACAAATGGAATCCAGCAATACATAGCAAATATGATTCATTATGATCAAGTGAGGTTTATCCCAGGAATGTGAGGCTGTTAACTCGTCATCATCCATAGCATATGAGTGCAGAAGACATCTATCACAAAAATCTAATCACAGTCCTCAAAACTGTTTGGCTCCTCATACCCATATACAAGACAGAAACCTTAACATAGCACGTAATACTCCATTCATAACTCTAGCCCTGCACTGCAGCCACATCTCCAGCTATCAGCCTCCAATTCCCACCCCACATTTTCAGTACAATGACGATGCCCTCTACCCAACATGTGCCACTTCCCTCCTTCCCTCTCTGACAAATTCCAAAGCTCCATCTCAGCCCAGTTTCTCTGAAAGTCTTCATAACTTTGTTAGGCTGATTTCATCACTCTTCTCTCTAACATTCCCACTGCATCTTTTTTAACCCTCAATTAATAACTGATATTGCCATTATTTCTTTGTTTTTCTCTCAATTCAACTATCACTCTTACAGGGCAGGGGCCAAATCTTTTCACCACATTAACAGAATAAAGAAGAAAAACTGTATGGTCATTTCAATAAATGCAGAAAAAGCACTTAACAAAAGTGAATATATATTTGCGAAGGAAAAAAACTCATCAAATTAATAATTAATGGAAATTTCTTCAATCTAATAATGATATCTAAGAAAAATCCACAACTAATATCATACTTAACTTCCAAGTACCACTTACCTCAGCAGCAATATTCAACATTCATATGCACTTATTTATCTCCCACTGGTCCTCCCAACCACCTTGTTTTAAAAAAAAAAAAAAAAAAAAAA
>VBSM01000361.1:6006448-6055356 GCA_008086735.1 Cheirogaleus medius | reverse complement strand
AGACGGGGTCTCACTCTTGATCAGGCTGGTTTTGAACTCCTGACTTTGAGCGATGCACCTGCGTTGGCCTCCCAGAGTGCTAGGATTACAGCCGTGAGCCACCGCACCCGGCCAGGAAATTTTAATATAAAAAGTGATTGTCATCTTGCAAACTACTTGCCGCCCTGTGTGTTTGCCAGTTATTCTATTCAACAAGCATTTATTGAGAACCCAGTATGTGCAAGGCATTTCCTAAGCTCTCTGTAGACTAAAAAGATTAGTGAAATACAGCATTCACCAGCAGAATTCCCTACATATAAGAAGTTAAATAATTTGGCTCCAATCTTCCTCTCAGTCTTCATTTTCTACTCTTCTCCTCTATGCACCCTGCAAATCAGACACTAGTTGCCATTCCTCAGGTACACCTTGCTTTTTTACCTTGCTATCCCTTTGTCCCTCCTATTCCCCTCTCTCTCCGCTGCCCTACCTTTCTCTTGCCCAGTACATTCCTACTGCTCTTGCAGGAGCGTGTTACCTCTTCAGTGCCTTCCAAAAAGGCAGAGTTGGTCCTTCCTTCCTTTGCTCACATAATCCCCATTATAGGACCAGGAAATTTACTTTTTTTTCTCTTCTTACAAAACCTAGCTCCAAAAGGACTGCAATTGGAGCAAACTCAATCCATGTTTGCTGAATGGAAGAACTAGTCAGGTAAAATCTTAGTCAAGGTTCTTGTCTGCAAGTAACAAAATCCACTTAAACTTCCTCATAAAAGTTGGGTGCAATGGCATGCCTGTAGTCCCAGCTACTGTGGGGCTGAGGCAAGAGGATCACTTGAGGCCAGGAGTTCAAGTCCAGCCTGGGCAACAAAGCAAGACTCCATCTCTAAAAATAAAAAACTTGCTCATAAAAAAATATATATATATAGAGAGAGAGAGAGAGAGAAGGAAATAATCTTACAGAACCCAAGGGCACAGAGAACAACAAGATCTCTTGAAACAAGGTCCTAAAATATCAATAGGAAGCCAAGTGGCTATTTCTTCAATATCTCTTCTTGTCTGGTTCATGTTTTTCCATCTCTGCTTTTCTCTACAAAGCTGCTTCTCTCCTCTGCAGACCTGCTTTCACTGCCTTTCTGGGAACGTAGTCCAAGTTTACCCAGACTCACTTCAAGAACCAACAGAGACTAATTAGCATCTGTGAATCCCAGTTCCCAGAAAAACCTCATTGGTTCAGTTTGTGTCTGTTTGTGTAATCTTGGCACAATCGCCTTTAGCCAGTGGGGCAATGTGTAGTCAAGACTTTGTTGCAATGCAAACATGGTTCCCAGAGGCCCATCTTTGTAGGCTACAGTTCTCAAAGAAGGGTAGCTATGTCCTTGGCAAAAATTCCAAAAGGTGTCCACCACAGACCAAAGAGGAGTAAATTACAGCCTAAAATTCAAAAGCATAAAGAACAATGGACATGTTTAAGAATTTTCTAACAAACTTAACTCCTGCTTAAACTATTTCAGACCTAAATTTAAATGGCACTCCCTGGCACTGGTGGCTCCCGCCTGTAATCCTAGCACTCTGAGAGGCAGAGGCGGGAGGATCGCTCAAGGTCAGGAGTTCAAAACTAGCCTGAGCAAGAGTGAGACCCCGTCTCTACTATAAATAGAAAGAAATTAATTGGCCAACTAAAAATATATAGAAAAAATTAGCTGGGTGTAATGGTGTGCACCTGTAGTCCCAGCTACTTGGGAGGCTGAGGCAAGAGGATCGCTTGAGCCCAGGAGTTTGAGGTTGCTGTGAGCTAGGCTGATGCCACGGCACGATAGCCCGGGCAACAGAGTGAGAATCTGTCTCAAAATAAATAAATACATACATACATAAATGGCACTCCCTAAAAGAAGCCTTCACTGACCCCCACCCCAATCAAAATTATGTTGCCCCATTATTATCTTATATAGCACCCTTTTACTTTATAGCACCTATCATAGTTTATAATTAAATATGTATTTGTGAGTCTTCTCTCTAAGGAGCATGTCTATTTTGTTCACCATGATATAGACAATGCCCAGGGCACATTTGGTAGGCATTCAACAATTATTTTGTTGCATGAATAAAAAGGCACAATAATTTGTTAATCAATGTGAGACCCACATATGGACTGACATCCTAATTAGATAATCCTGGAAGAATGTCTCAGTCACCAACCCACCCTTCCCAGAAGACGATGAAACTCACTGCTAGGTTTTTTGTCACATTGTAGTTGTATGAAATGAGACAGAGTGTTCATCTGCTTCCTCTTACGATGTTCCTAGCCATCTAACTCTTCACTCTGAGTTCCCAATGTCTCTAGCTGAAGAGCCTTGGATCCAATTCCTATAATAACCCCACTTAGTTGACTGAAAGCTCAGAGATGACATAAAATTTCAGGGCATCATCAAATTAGGGGACCAGAGTATAGGGGTAATTGGCAGAAGTGCTTTTGTCATAATTGTCTTCACTATTTTCTAGTGTAGATTATGTTCCAGATGAACCTGTGATGTGACTCTTGGGAGTAGTTTGCAATCACCATTGGCCCAAAAGGAGCCATCCACATGCTCAGTGGGGTCTAGTAAAGGATAATAATAATAATACTTCAGCAGCCAGAGCTCTTGAGCAGCTGAAGTTGTGTGGGAAAAGAGCCTGGTGTGACTCAAGCACAGCGGCACACAAGGACTGTTTTCTTGGTAAGAGTCCAAAAGACCCTGCTTAGCCCTAGAAGGCATGACCAAAAAGAAGGAGCTTGTAGAGACCTGAGAGAAAGCAGATGATCCTTTACTCCGGTTCTAATCCTTACCCCCGCAGCTCCCTCAGTTCAAAGCCTTTCATCATTATATTATAATTCATTCTAACCTGCTATTAGCCCCAATGTCCAATCCAAAATCTGGCCTCAATCTTAATCCTAATCCTAATATTATCTGTAAAATTTAATCCCAGATTTCAAACCTAATCCCAGCCCTAATTCTATAAGCTTAACAAAGGCTCCTTGCCTTGCCACTGAGTTATTTTCCCCAACTCTTCTTTCTCGTTCCCTTTGACCCTGACCAACTCCTAGGAGCAGAGAACCATAACAATCCTGGACCCCTGGGGAGAATAGGAGGAGCCAATTTCAATAATCTAAAAAGGTGGGGGCCTTGGGCTGCCAGAAAAGGGAAAGTAGGGCATCTCCCACCCAAGCAGGAGGCAGAGACCCTGCCCAATCACAACATGCCCTATTGCCTAATTTAGCAGCTGCTCAGCCTCTGAAATTCCAGGAAAGATGCAATCCAAGTCACATGTATAGACTCAGGAACATGTGGTACAGTTGGCCTAGAGCAGAAGACCTGAGACCCTTCTACAAAATGATAGAGTTAGATTAGACAAATGGCTTTCAAACCACTTTCCCAGAGAGCAAGAATTCTGGTTTCTGCTCTCCTCTCATTTGAGTTTGATTTTACGAGGGGTGGGGCGGGGACATGAATTTTTTTTAAAGCCGCTGAACCAGACCGTTTCTAAGGTTTCTTCTGGCCCTCGATGTTTTCTGATGTGCAATTGATTCTTTTAGTCACTTACAGTCCAGTTGGCATGGATAAACGTACAGAGCCAAGGGATAAGAAGGGCAACCAAGCATACCATCTCCAGCCCTTCTCAGGAAACTAAAAATAAATTAAATTAAATGAAAAGTGCGATGGAGAAGAGGAGAGAGAAAACGCTGCCATTTCACATCCCGGGTCCCTCATGTTCGTGAAGCAATTGCTGATTTCCCTGCTGCTCACACCCATCTTGGTGTGAAATTTGATTTTACTGACTTTTAAATTTCTTTTCAAGAATGAAAATAATTGTTTTTCCCAGAAATACTTGACCTTTGTGGGGAAAAAAAATTCAAATAATGAGAAAGCAAAAATCCTCCCTAATACCATTCCCCAGAGATACCATTTGTTAACTGTTTGGTATAGAGCCCTCCAGGCTTTGCATTTGTCTATGATCAAATAAATGAAATCACACAACACATAATATACTCTAGCTGATTTTTTTTTAACTTTGAAATATGTCATGGGCATCTTCCATATCTCTTGCACATAGTTTTGTAGTGTATTTTTGTAGCTAAGTGTATTAGTCAGGTTTCTCCAAAGAAACAAAACCATTGGGAAATTATACATGAAGTTTATTATAAGGAATTGATTTACACAATTATGGAGGCTGAGAAGTCCCAAGATCTGCAGTCTGAAGGCCTGAGAACCAGAGAACCCGTGGTATAAGTTCTAGTCTGAGTCCAAAGGCAGGAGAAGACCAATGTCTCAACTCAAAGGCCGTCAGGCAGAAAGCGAGTTCTGTTTTTCTCAGCCTTTTGTTCTATTCAGGTCTTCAACAGGTTGGATGAGACTTGCTCACCTTGGGTAGGGCAATCTGCTTTACTCCGTCTACCAATTTTTTTATTCCATTCAAGCTGCTATGACAAAATACCATAAACTGGGTAGCTTATAAGCAACAAATCTATTTTCACAGTTCTGGAAGTTGGGAAGTCCAAGATCAAGCCACTGGCAGATTTGATCCGACAAAGGCCCACTTTCTGGTTCATGGATGGCATTTTCTTGCTATGTCCTCAAATGATGGAAGGGGAAAATGAGCTCTATGGCCCTGTTTTCTAGGGACACTAATCCCATTCGTTAAGGATATGCCCTCATGTCCTGATCATCTTCTAAAAGTCCCCACCTCCTAATACCATCACCTTGGGGATTAGGAATTCAATATATGCCTTTGAGGGGGACACAAAAAATTCAGACAATAGCAAATGTTAATCTCATCCAGAAATGCCCTCACAGACACACCCATAATATTTAACCAAATATCTGGGTACCTGTCAAGTTGACACATAACATTAACCATCACACTAAAATCATGGACTCCAAAGGGAGGCTGCCAAAGTCAAATGAGAATTCTGCCACCTACTAGCTCTGAGACTTTAGGGAAGTTATTTAGCCCGTCTATGCCTCAATTTCCTCATCTGTAACAGGAGGTATTTGTAGTGAGCTATGCTTTTTATCTAACCAGTTTCTCTTTGGTGATCCCACTTCTTCCGGCTCCCAGGGCTTCTCATGCACACACTAGGTTTAGTCAGGGAGCCCTAGCCTTTTGGCCATAGGAATTGGGATTGGCTCAAAGAAAGGCAGAGCCCTCCCTGGGCTGACTTGCTCGCTTTGTCTTCTGAAATCAAGTGTCCTAAAAGACCATGTAAGCCTGGAGCTGCTGAGGGACCACTCATATGGAGTGAGGCTGCCTGGTGATAGAGCCAACATAGAGGAAAGAAGAGAGATAGAGAGAGAGAAAGATGAAATCATCAAGACATTGTCTGAGTCCCTTAATCCAACTAAATCTGAAGCCAAAGCTACCCTCTGGACTTTTTTCAGTTACATGGGCCAATAAATTCCTTTTTTTTGCCTACACTAATATGAATTAGGTTTCATTATGTTCCATGAGAAAATCCTATCTCTAATAGTATCTACCTATGTCATAGGTTTATTGTGAGGATTAAATTATATAATCCATGAGGAAATCTTAGCATAGTGAGTGACGTATAATACAAGCACAATATACATTTGCTGTTGTTATTATTTGTTTCTTTTTAATGGTCACTGACTACCCTATTGTATGGCTGAACCATTTAAAGAATTTCCTCTTCATTCATTTATCTCATTTCATTCATTCATTCATTTATGTTCATTTATTCATTCAACAGACACTTATTGAACACCTACCATGTATTAGTCACTGTTTTAGGCATTAAAGATACAGTGGTGAATGAGACATACATTTCCCCGCTCTGGTGGTACCTATCTTCTAGTGGTATAGTCAAGTAATTAACTCTTCAAAAAATGTCCTGAAGGACAGAACCAGCTTTCCACTTTTATAAACAATTTTACAATGAAACTCTTTGCCTGATTGTCCTATTAATGTCTTAGATATATTTTTTAGAAAAAGGATTGCAATGCCATTTAACATTCATTGTATATGGCCAAACTTCCCTCCAGAAAGGTTGTATCAATTTATACTCCCACAGTGACTGAGAAGGCAGATTTCCCCAAACCTCAGTAGCCTTGGGATATCATTATTCTTTTTAATCGTTGCCAACGTAAAAGTAAAAAATGGTACCTAATGAATGTTTTAATTTGAATTTTTGGGTCATTAATGCGGTCTAGGTTACTTTTAATACATATAAATATACCATTTGAATTTGAATTTGGATTTTTTTGTATGACATTATCTGTTTATGTCTTTTGTCCATTTTTCTTTTCTTTTTCTTTTTTTGGAGGCAGAGTTTCTCTCTGTCACCAGGGCTAGAGTGTTGTGGCATCAGCCTAGCTCACAGCAACCTCAAACTCCTGAACTCAAGCAATCATCCTGCCTCAGCCTCCCGAGTAGCTGGGACTACAGGTGTGTGCCACCATGCCCGGCCAATTTTTTCTATTTTTAGTAGAAACAGGGTCTCGCTCTTGCTCAGGCTGGTCTCAAACTCCCGAGCTCAAGCAATCCTCCTGCCTCAGCCTCTCAGAGTGCTAGGATTACAGGCATGAGCCACTGCGCCCATCCTCCTTTGTCCATTTTTCTATAGGAACTTTTTTCCTTCTTATTTAGCTTTAAGATATTAGTGTTGATATTAAAATATTAACCCTTTGTCATATACACTGCACATTATTTCTCTGTCATTAGTCTCTTAATTGTACTTAGGCTTTTTGATTTTCAAGAGTCTAAAATACAGGGGAAATATGTGAATTAACTTTGACTAACGTTTGAATTGCCAACATGGGCACTTTTTCCTTAAGGCCTCTAGTTGTTGCTTGAAGATAAAAAAGAAAAGGAAAGAAAGGGGATGGGAGCTAGGCAGCTAAGAGGAAACCTGTCTCACCCCACCCCATCTCAGGCAGGCTCAGCTCTGAGGCAAAAAGCCAAGGCCTCCGTGGGTCAGCCCAGTCTCTCACACTTGGTGCCAGCCCAGAGCTCCCTGGGGTGAGCCATCCAGGACGTGTTCCCCAGCCTTCCCAATTTCCTGTTAGAGGTTTTAAGAAAGGAGCCAGAAGCTTCAGCTCTATAACTCCATGAGTCCCCGGAGAGACTGGCCTGACGTTTCCCATCAAGTCCCTTGCTCAAGTTTGTAGAGATCATTTCTAGGGGTGAATGACACCATATCTGGTCAGGCTGGGCTCCAAGAACTAACCCAGTGAGAAGAACGAAGGGTGTTTAAGGAAGGGAGGGTGGTTAGGAAAAAAGGTTGGAATTCATTGCTGGATGAAATGAGGGAGGAGTTGCAGGGGTTGGACGAGGTAGCCAGGAGTAGGCATTTAGAATGCCATGCAGAATTAGTTACTCAGGGAAGTGGTTATAATCTGGGAAGAGACTCAGAAGTCCAGGATAGGATTGAAAGGTTGAAGTTGGTGTGTTAGTTTGGGATCTCCCAGAAGCTGAGCCTGAGACAAAGATTGGGAGGTGCAGAGAACACAGCTAGGTATGGCAAGGTGGCCAGTAAAGGGTATGTCATTGAGACAGCTATTGCTGGGAGAAACTGGAGCTCAGTCCTGGTGGGGACTGTGAAAAATCTCACCTTAAAGTCATGCTTTTGGAGAAGTAGAGGGAGGTGGAGGACTGAGTGTTTATATACCCACTTCTGTCAATAATGAGCATAGATCACAGCACTTCAGCTTGCCTTCCCAGGAAAAGCAGACTTCCCTGCTTTCAGAGAAAGCCCTCAGGCAAAGAGATGTAGAGATGGCCACTGGAATTTCATGGGATCACGCTGAAGTAGTAAGGACTGAGGGATATGGACCAGGCATCTACAGAGTCTGCTATAGCTGGGGACAGTGAGTGTGTGTGTGTGTGTGTGTGCAGATTTGGGGGATGTGATATTTGCTAAAATTATCCGGGGGTTTCTTCCTAAGGCTGTCATTAATCAGGCAAGACTAGTTTTCTTCTGAATAGGAGTTAGGGTGCAGAGTTAAGGTTACAATTGAGATTAGAGAACTAGGGTTCTATTAAGGACACTCAGAGAGGCTATTCATCCTGCCCCAAGTTGCACAACTAGTAGGTGGTGAGCCAGGACAGGATTGGGGCCTGGGCTGTGTTACTCCAAAGCCCATTAAGAGGATAGAGGGCGGGATGGGCTGGTGGAGGGAGGGTGGTTTCCACAGGATCCTTGCCGCCTGTGGCTCCTTTCCCGGCAGCCGGGGAGCTGGGCTAGGAGGAGGCTGTGCAGCTGCCATCTGTTCTCTTGGCTCAACTGCCTGGCAACTGCCCGCCCATGTCTGCTCTCTGCTCTGGGGGAGCAGGCATTCCTCCACGGCCCATCGGGCAGGACGAGGAGCCGTGCCCTCGCCAGGGCTGCACCACATGATAGATTCGATGATTATGACTTTCTGATGTGGGAGCTGCTCAATCATGTAGCAGACTCAATCCCATCTGGTGTGTGTTCTTGAAAGAGCTGCTGGAAGGAAAAATCAGCATACTGCTCATGCTGGTGAGAGTGTGTTCATGCACACTCACGTGTGTGGCGTGTACACAGGTACGGGCACATACACAGGTGTGTATGCATGCACACAGGTATAGACATGAACATTGGGAGTTCAAAACCATTGTGGTTCCATTTCCTTTTCAGAGATCACTTAGCAAATAAGTGATAAATAATAATGCTACTTTTTAAAAATGCTTTCCACATGACAGTATCTATAGTAGGTGCTTTATATACATTGGTTATTGCAGTTAATATAAACCTTACAACTACCATGCAAGGAAAATTTTATCTTCTTCATTCTACAGATAAGGAAACCAAAGTTCTCAAGGCTAAATGAGCTGCCCAAGGACTCAATTTGTAAGTGGCAAAGCTGAGATTAAGACCACGTCTTTCTTTCCACAGTGCATGATATTTAATTTCTAGCCCCTCCTAAATCTCAATGAGAATGAACAAACTACAGCTACACACAAAAATATGAATGATTTGCATAAAACTAATGTTGAGCAATGAATACAGACACAAAAGACCACCTACTACATGATTTCATGTAGTAGTTACATAAAGTTCAAAAACAGGCAGAACTGGCTGGGCATGGTGGCTCACGCCTGTAATCCTAGCACTCACTTGAGGTCAGGAGTTCAAGACTAGCCTGAGCAAGAGCAAGACCCCATCTCTACTAAAAATAGAAAAATTAGCCGGGCGTGGTGGTGCGTGCCTCTAGTCCCAGCTACTCAGGAAGCTGAGGCAGGAGAATGGCTTGAGCCCAGGAGTTTGAGGTTGCTGTGAGCTAGGCTGATGCCACAGCACTCTAGCCTGGGCAACAGAGTGAGACTCCATCTCAAAAAAACAAAACAAAACAAAAACCCAGGCAGATCTAATCTATGGTGTCAAGAGTTAGAAGAACGGTTTACCTTGTA
The DNA here is from genome assembly GCA_008086735.1 of Cheirogaleus medius. Classification (NCBI taxonomy): domain Eukaryota; kingdom Metazoa; phylum Chordata; class Mammalia; order Primates; family Cheirogaleidae; genus Cheirogaleus; species Cheirogaleus medius. The sequence goes on along the minus strand of VBSM01000361.1, from coordinate 6,045,955 downwards.
AGGGGCAGGGAATGACTGGAAGGGGGCTATGGGGGTAATAATCGATAATATTTTATTTCTTGATCTTGGGTACTGGTAACATGAATGCATTCAGTCTAGGTGAATTCATTGAGCTATCTATGTATGATTTGTACACTTTTCTTTTCTTTGTTCTTTTTTTAGAGACAGGGTCTCATTCTGTCACCCAGGCTAGAGTACAGTGGCACACAATCACAGTTCACTGTAACCTCAAACTCCTGGGCTCAAGCGATCATCCCACCTCAGCCTCTTGACTAGCTGGGACTATAGGCACACGCCACCATGCCTGGCTTATTTTTAAAATGTTTTTGTAGAGATGAGGTCTGACTATGTTCCCCAGGCTGGTCTCAAACTCCTGGCCTCAAGTGATTCTCCCACTTCAACCTCCCAAAGTGCTGGAATTATAGGCATGAGCCACTGCGCCCAGCCCTATGTATTTTTCTATGTGAATATTTCACCTCAGTTGAAAGTTCAAAATGAAAAGAAAAATCTTGCCAGCTGCTGTGAGGGAGCCAAAGAAAGGAAGCACCAACAGGCCTGCTCTTGCGGGGGGTCTTGTTCTAATCAAGGCATCATCGTCTGAGCCTCAGGAAGTTTCCAGGTTGTAGAGCGGGGAGGGTGTTGAGGGCAGTGGACTCCAAGCTGGGTGCTCCAGGGGACCTGACAAGGAAAAGTGATGAGGGCCAAGGAGAGGTAAGTCTGAAGACTGGGCCACCAGGGATGTGGTGTAGTTACCAAGAGAAGATTATGGCCTTTTGGAGCCCAAAAGGCCTCCATCTTCTACTAGCTGTGGGATGTAGAGGTAGCCATTTAAACTCTCAGAACCTTGGTTACCCTCCCTGTGCAATAGGGCCACTGACAGTAAAGAACGCTATGAGAGGCCGGGCGTGGTGGCTCACGCCTGTAATCCTAGCACTCTGGGAGGCCGAGGCGGGTGGATCGCTCAAGGTCAGGAGTTCGAAACCAGCCTGAGCGAGACCCCGTCTCTACTAAAAATAGAAAGAAATTAATTGACCAACTAAAAATATATACAGAAAAAATTAGCCGGGCATGGTGGCGCATGCCTGTAGTCCCAGCTACTCGGGAGGCTGAGGCAGTAGGATCACTTGAGCCCAGGAGATTGAGGTTGCTGTGAGCTAGGCTGACGCCATGACACTCACTCTAGCCTGGGCCACAAAGTGAGACTCTGTCTCAAAAAAAAAAAAAAAAAAAAGAACACTATGAGGATTGAGTGGCATGGTACAGTTAAAACACCTGGCTTGGAACATGGCACGTGGCTGGTCTATGCTGGGCAAGCAGGCACAAGGTTGGTGGCAGCAGCTGGGACTGACCGGTCTGCTCTACAATGAAAATCCCTCTGGGAGAGATCCAAGAAAAGTAACCCAGGAAAAGATCCAGGCTTAGGGGAATGGGAAGAGGTTTCTAGGTTGGCAACCCAGCCAAAGAGGAACTTTTAGGGAGAAAAGTCTATTTTAATGGAGGCTTATGAAGCCATGTGCTGTGAGGTGGGAGTTCTTCCCCTGTGAAATAGTTTGAGGATCTATCATTCAATTTTTTTTCATAAAATACAGCAACTGATAGGGTTGTTTTGGAAACTGATGAAGGGACTAAGTTTGGCCAGACTGACAGATGAATTACCTATTGGAATTTTTTGTTTCTGAGACAGATTCTTGCTCTGTCATCCAGGCTAGAGTGCTGTGGTGTCATCACAGCTCACTGCAACCTCAAGCTCCTGGGCTCACGAGATCTTCCTGCCTCAGCCTTCCCAGTAGTTGGGACTATAGGCACGAGCCACCACACCTGGCTAATTTCTTCTACATTTAGTAGAGATGGGTCTTGCTCTTGCTCAGCCTGGTCTCAAACTCCTGACCTCAAGTGATCCTTCCACCTCGGCCTTCCAGAATGCTAGGATTACAGGCGTGAGCCACCATTCCCAGCCTAAAGGAAATTTCTGGCTCATCTCCTAACTCAAATGCCAACTTTGCTAAGAAGCTTCATTCCCCAATATTCCACTTATAATTTTGCACTTTCATGCTTCTGAACATGCATACTGTACACGCTGCATGGCCCATGGGAACTGGTGCAAGAAAATAATCTTTATATCAATTATTTTTCTGCGTATAACAGGAAACCCAAGACAAACAGTGGCTTAAACACAACAGCAATTTATTTTGGTTTCATTTAGAAGAAGTCCATAAAAACTTGTGCTTCAAAAGATACCATCATCCTTCAGCCTCAGCCTCTCAAGTAACTGGTACTACAGGCTCACAGCACCACACCTGGCTAATTTTTAAATTTTTTTTAGAGACAAGGTCTCACTGTGTTGCCCAGGCTGGTCTCAAACTCCTGGCCTCAAGCAAGCCTTCCACCTCAGCTTCCCAAAGTGCTGGGATTACAGGTGTGAGCCACTGCACCCAGCCTCTTTTTAGCATTTCCATTTTTGCATAAAAAAGAGGTAGACCCACTTAATGAGAAGTTTTACAACTCACTGAAATACTGCCATGATGGATTTTTCTGGTCAAAATGCAGCTGAATGACAGGATGAGCAAAGAAAGATACATATCAAATCCATATGATCTGCTACCATGAGGCAGGAGGATCGCTTGAGCCCAGGAGTTCAAGGGTACAGTGAGCTATGATCATACCACTGCAGTCCAGCCTGGGTGACAGTGTGAGACACTATCTTTACAAAAAAAAAAAAAAAAAAAAAAAACTCTTGAAACTCAATGATAAAAAGATAACCCCCCAAAAAAAGATAATCCAATTAAAATGGACTAAAGTTGACTTGCCTAAAATAAATGGACAAAAATTAAATGGACAAAAGATTTGAATAGAAATTTTATCAAAGAAGATATATGACTAGCTAATAGGCACATGAAAAGATGCTCAACATCATTAGTCATTAGGGAAGTACAGATTGAAGCCACAGTGAGATATCTGTCACCAAAAATACGTACAGTCTTGGTGAAGAGGTGGAAACACTGGTTCTCCTATATGGAATATAAAATGATAGGAATGTAAAATGGTTCAGCCACTTTGGAAAATAGTTCGACAGTTTCTCAATAGGTTAAACATAAGTTTACTATACAACCCAGCAATTCCACTCCTAGGTATCTACCCCACAAGAGAAATGAAAATATATTCCAGACTTGTACATAAATGCTCATAGCAGCATTGTTCAAAATAGCCCCAAAGGGGCAACAACCCAGATATTCACTAAGTGGTGAATGGTATAGCTGTGCCTTGGAAGACTGTTCAACAATGGAAAGGGAAAAAGCAGCACAGACACATGCTGCAACAAAGTGAATGAACCTCAAAAACATTATGCTCGGTGAAAGATGCAAAAGACCATATATCGTATGATGCCATTAATATGAAATGTCCAGAAAAGGCAAATCCATAGAGGCAGAAAGTAGATTTGTACTTGCCAGGGGTTGAGGGTGGGAAAGGGAATGAGGCCAAATGGATATAAAGATGGTGGTGAGGGTTGCACCACTCTGTAACTTTATTAAGTCACTCCCGTTGTTTCTTAATTTTTGTTTATTTTTATTAAGGTATAACACACGTACAAAAAAGTGCACAAACCTAAAATGCACAGCTTGATTTACACACACACACACACTCACACACACACACACGCCCCTCTATAACCACTGCCCAGATCAAGACAGCGAGCATTCCCAGCACCTAGGAAGGCCCCTTCCTCGCCAGTCCCCCACGAAAGTCAGCAGCATTCTGATTTCCACCGCTGTGGTGTTGCCTGCTCTGCAGGCGCTCAGTGGGTGTTACCTGCCGTTTCCTATTGGCTGTCTTCTTATCACAACGCTCTGCCCCACACTGGACACCACCTCTCTTTCTTCATCCCCTCAAATTGTCACTAACCCATCATGACAGTGTTGATTTTTGCTGAAGATTTGGGGTCAGTTGGGAGTAATGACACTACAGGGCAGGAAACAACCTGAAGTTCCTTGTGAGGCATCACAAATCCTAGAACCGTAATGGCCGTTCTCTGTCTTTGGGTCTCTCCTGGGTTCCTTCTCCACCCTGAGATTGCCTTCTATCCCCAGTGAGGAGCACAAAACTCCAAATCCTACATGGGACAGGAAAGTAGCACACATGGCGGAAGTGGGCTGGTGTAGGGAGGGACTGGGACAGCCCGAGAAGCAAGGGCAGCCATGCTCAGCCCCAACCCTCGGTTCCTGAGGTTGGAGCAGGACCTGTTTTTAATAAAAGCAGCCTGTGTAGCATCAGCACCATCAGCTCCAGACCCTGGGGCTTTTCTCTCTTCCCCCCTTTCTGGGCCTTCTTCTCCCCGTCCTTTATTATTGACAGCAACCCAGTTCCTCTTAGCCTAGGTCTGTCTGTCCAGGCTGGGCCCACAGTCCCTCCTCTCTCTCAGAAAAATCCACTGTCAAGACTCCTTAAGGTGTTTTCCTAAATGAAAGAACCATCTCCCCAAGAGGCAAGAGGGACTGCATCAGCTTTAAAAAGAAAAAGTAGCACATTTTTGTTTTTCCTGCTTTAGTTCCATTTTAGAGATAAAGAAACTGAGACCCAGAGAGGTTAGATAACTTGCCCTGATCACAAAACTGTTAATTGGTGAAACTGAAAGTTGAGCTCCAGACTCCGAAATCCATGAAGGGTGGCTTGTTCATCTCTGTATCCCCAGAACTTAGCAAAGTGTCAACACACATAGTCAGAGCTCAATTAGTGCATGTTGTACTTGACTCTAATTAAAGGCTGGGAGGCGGGTGGGGGTGGAGGGCAGCATCCTAGGCCTGTGAGCACAACTGGAGCAGAGAAAGGACAAACTGTTTAAGGAGCTGGCGGAGAGCAGTGAGGGAGGGGGCTGGGCCCTGCCCACTGGCCTCCTGGAGTGGGCTGTCCCCTCACTGTCCCTCGCCCTCTGCTTCCAGGGACGCTGGCACTCCGGGCCCAGGCTGCTGCCATCATTCATCAAAGCCTAGCAGCCTGAGGAAGCTCAGGGCCCGTCCTGTAGGACACTTTCAATCAACTTTGGTTCAATTTATTCCCTCTAAATGACTCTGAAATGTAAATAAAATTAAATTAATGCTCCTGTATTTGTCTCTGGTTAGGGCTGTAATGGGCTTCAGTAATGCTGCCCCTGAGATCAGCGGAGGAGAGAGAAGCCCTGACAGCAGCCGTGTGGCCAGCTGTGTGCCCCTCACGGCCGCGCCCTGTATCCTCCCCGCTCTGCAGGGACAAGCCACACGCTCCATGTTCCTCAGTCGGGGAGGTGGGAGGTGTCACTTCCACCCCTTCTTCTTCCACCTCAGGACCACCTCGTTGCTCTCCACAGACACCCCCATTGCCACTGCCTCTGTCTCCCTGAATGCCCACATTTTTGGAGCTTTGGAAGAGGGCAGAAGGACAATTTTCTTTGCCCACCAAGCCGAGACCATACACCCCTGCGGGGAGCCACCCACAATGGCTCCTTCACCAGGACTTGACCCACTGGAGCAGGGCTTCTCCACTCAGCGCCATTGACATCCTGGGCGGGCTGAGTCTTTGTTGTGGGGACTGTCCTGTGCACTGCAGGATGTTTCACATCGTCCCTGGCCTCTACCCACCTGAGGCCAGGCGCACCCGCCCCACCCCCACTCCCCTACAACCAAAGCTGTCTCCAGACATTACCAAATGATCTCAGGGGCCAACGTTGCCCTGGTTGAGAACCTCAGGCCTGGAGGAAGGAAGAGGGGACGAGAGGAAGGAGGGGGCGTGAGGGAGGAGAGGATGACAGAGGATGATTTGTGTCCTCCCACGTTCTGTCAGCCTCCTCTATCCTGCCCCCAGGCCCCCATCTGCAGCCTCTAGTACCCAGTTTACCCAGCCCAGCCTCAAGAACTGCCCAGGAAGAAACCAAGAAAGGGGGATTCCTTCAAGAGTCTCCATTGGCAGAGACGGACAAGGTCTCCATACAGTAAGGTTCTCCAAGGAGGAAGAAATTTCTTGCTAAGAGAGTTCCAAAAGAAGGAAATTCCAAATAGGAGGCTATTTTCCAATAGAAATCAGGCCCCCAACACTTTTTACTGGCTGGGCTGTCCATGCCCCCAGGCGGGGTAGGGCTGGGGGCTGGGAGTTGGGGGGAGGCTGGTGGAAAGCTCCTGAGTTCTGCTCCCGCAAGTAGGGGCGAGAGAAAGCTTAGGAAGGGAGAGGAGTGTTGTCTCCCCAGGCTCAGAGGTCCTGACAGCAAAGGCAGTGACAATGAATTTATCCATAGAGCCAGGGGTGGGGGTGACAGGAGCAAGTCCCTACCCCACTGTGTCCTTTCACCTCTCACTTCAGCCATCTTCATTTACAGAACAAACTGTGGGAAAACAATCCTGTGACTTTAGCTCTATTTATAAATCTCTTAAAGCTTTAATATGGCCCAGAAGAAGGCCTGGCCAGACCATTCCAGCTTACATAGAGGAAATCAAAGAAAATGTTTATAATCACAGGACAAAGCCGGAGCCGGAAATTACACCAGGAGCTGGGGGAGGGAAGGCAGAGGCATCCTCACCTCCTGCTGGATTCATTATCACAAAAGAATTAAAATCCCACCTCCCGTCCTTGCAGTTCCCCATAATCTGATTCGTGTGTATGTGTTCACTGTATTTCTACCTCTTGCCAAAGTCTGTTCCTGGCAGAATTTCTGATTTTTGAAAGTCAGTAAAAAACTGTAGTCCAAAAGTGCATTCATAACCTGGAGAATTGTCCACCGAATAGCTTTGTGTTAGTAGGTTGTTTATTTGACCCATAGCTGCTGAGCTCATTAACTTATCATAATGTGCTGATCCAGATCCAACTGTCCTTGTGCTAAGTCTTTGGACTAATTCTTTGTCTGCTAATTCTGCCGTGCTAGGACACCCTAGTGCAGATGAAAAAGAATCCACTGACAAGAACAGATGGGTGAGCACTTCATACATCTTCACATAGTGCCATTAGCATGGCAGTGACTTCCAAGCACAGCCTTCGCCCCTTCCAGGTGTACAGAAGAGCTGCTTTGATCTCTCCATCCTGGTAGACTCTGTGCACCACCCCCTGAGGACAGATGGAAAGGAGTGGGTTGAAAGTGTAGTGGGAAGGACTGAAGTTCTGCCCTCAGTGACTCCTCCACCTCCTCTATGGAATCTCTCTTTGTACCTCGGTGCCCTGGGCCCTTGCCTGCCAGCTCCCTCCTGCTGCAGGCCTCCCTGGGCTGCCCCAGCCTCCCAGCTCCAGACAGACCCTCATCCTTAGCATACCAAGGGAACTTTATGGACTCTGTGCCTCCCTACCACATTCTGGGAGGTGGCTGGGAATGAGAGCTGGAGTATAAGGAATCCAGGTGGTTTTCCAGACCCTTGCGAGAGAGCTAAGGTTTACATCTATGCCTCTTTTACTCCAGAGCCCATGCAGGACAAATAGGGTTAAGCAAGACTCTTTGCCTACCAGGGCACTGCCCCCCCTACATTGTCTCTGCCAGCACCAGGTGTCCATGTCCCCCAGCCTTCCTCCAGCAGCCTCCTGCAAGATGGGGCATTAGCACTGATAGCACGGCACCTGGCCGCTGTGCCAGCTCCCTCTCTCTGACTTTGATGGATGATGAATGATTGCAGAGGGAAGTGTGTGTGTGTGTGTGTGTGTGTGTGTGTGTGTAGTAAACAGATGGGAGGAGGGGAGGTAGATGGAAACAGAAAGATAGAACAGAAACAGGAGGCAGAATGAGGGGCCCAGAAACAGAGGTTGACTGTGGAAGATAGAAAGAGATGAGTAGGGAGGGGGAATCAAAATGGGACTCTAACAGAGACTTGGGTAGATTGAGAGGAGCCAGAGGAGTTCAGTTTTATCACCTTGTGCTTCAGTTTCCTCATCTATATAATGGAGCCAATAATAATATCCACTTCATAGGGCTACTGTGAGTATCAAACAAGTTAATATATCTAAAGTGCTTATGGGCCGGGCGCGGTGGCTCACGCCTGTAATCCTAGCACTCTGGGAGGCCGAGGCAGGTGGATAGCTCAAGGTTAGGAGTTCGAAACCAGCCTGACCAAGAGCGAGACCCCGTCTCTAAAAAAAAAAAAAAAAAATAAAGTGCTTACAACACTACCTGGCTGCTTTATTTTATTGAATGGAATTATTAGCTTTTGTTATCATTCTTACTATTTCTTATTTATTAATATAATTTAATTTTAATTTATTTTTAAAATTAAAATTTTATTTAAAATTTAATTTTAATTTATTTTATTTTATTTTTTGAGACAGAGTCTCTCTTAGTCTGCCCTCTGGGAAGAATGCAGTGGCGTCATCATAGTCACTTCAACTTCAAACTCCTGGGCTCAAGCGATCCTCCTGCCTCAGCCGTCTGAGTAGCTGGGACTACAGGCATGTGCCACCACGCCTGGCCATTCTTACTATTTTTATTATCATCTTCACCTCTAACATCCTGCCCTGGGGCACAGAACACAGTGGGGAGCAAACGAGCCTCCTTTGGCCCCTCTGCCCATCCTCCTCTCTGCCTGTGCCCCTCTTGCCAACCACACCCTCTGCCAATGCTTCTTGACACCACTCTTTATTTCTGGGGAAAAATTTTTTTCCTGAAAACTCCCAAAGTTCTCTTTCCCCAGCACTTCCTCACAAAACTGGACAAGTAGTCCTCTTTATCTGAACTGTGTGTCTAAAAAAAATGGACACATTGGTTGTACGAATTAGGAGATAAGGTTGAACAGACAACTTAAATTCAGTGTTAGAGGGCCTTGAATGTTAGGCTACAGTTTGGATTTCGTTCTGAAATTCATGGGGAGCTACGGATGGTGTTAGAGAAAGAGTATGGTATGGTCTGGGCTAAGCATCCCTAGGATTGGCTTTTTTTTTTTTTTTTTGAGACAGAGTCTCACTCTGTTGCCCGGGCTAGAGTGAGTGCCGTGGCGTCAGCCTCGCTCACAGCAACCTCAAACTCCTGGGCTCGAGCAATCCTCCTGCCTCAGCCTCCCGAGTAGCTGGGACTACAGGCATGCGCCACCATGCCCGGCTCATTTTTTCTATATATTTTTAGTTGGCCAATTAATTGCTTTTCTATTTATAGTAGAGACGGGGTCTCGCTCTTGCTCAGGCTGGTTTCGAACTCCTGAGCTCGAGCAATTCACCTGCCTCGGCCTCCCAGAGAGCTAGGATTACAGGCGTGAGCCACCGCGCCCGGCCTAGGATTGGCTTTTAAGGACTATTAAGTGCAGGATCATATTTTAAGATCTTCTCAGTCATTTACATGTTTGTGAGAATGACTTTCAAATTCTTTCATTGGAGCAGGTTTGATAGCAGAGAAGAGAAGGCATGAGGGTTTGGGAAAATTCAGCCTGTGGATAGTTGACCCTGATGAGTGGGCTGATAGAGACCCCAGGTAGCCAGGGCCAGGATTTTTATCACAGGTGCTTTTCTGTGATCAAGCCTGGGCTGGAAGCCATGTAGCGAATGGCACTCACCCAAGTCAAGCTGTGTGTGCATGTGTGTGCGTGTGCATGTGGGTTGTGGGCCGAGGCTAAAACACACACTTTGGGGCACATGGTAGAATCTCTGTACCATTGTGGGGGTGAGAGGGTAGAGTGCAATGGTTACAAAAGTGTAATCTGACACCATACTGCCTGGATTCGAATCCGGCTTCTAAAGGTGCAACCTTGACTAAGTTAATAAACCACTCTGCCTTAGTGTCCTCATCTTTAAAGTGGGTGTGATGATAATACCCATGTTATAGGGCTGTTTTGGAGATTAAATGAGTTAATATGCTTAAAATGCTTAGAACAGCATCCAGTAACAGAGTAAATCCTCAATATGGCCTAGGTCTTATCATTACCATTATTATTCCTATTATTAGTTGTAAGACACTGAATTGAGAGTAAGGACACCTTGACCTCATCGTGGTCTCTGAGGTTCCTCCGTCTTATCTCCCACATGCCTGTGGGGCCAGTTACCCAATCCTCTATTGTCCTCCAAACCATCTCCTCACCCTCCTTTCCCAGGCTGGTCTTCCAGGGGCCAGGTTAGTTTACTATGACCTTGCCCACTGGCCCTTGGGACTGGATCAGGGATGGCACCAGCCTTGAGCTTTGTCAATCGGAGGCTCTACCTAGGAATTTGAAATTGAGAGAAAGAGAGAGCTGTATGGAGCCTGAATCAGATTCAGTCTGAGGCCGATCCTATAATCTAAGCTCATTTGGGGCAGAGACCTTGTATGGTGGGGCCCAGCTGTGATGGTACCTTTGGATTCCATGAGACACTCCTCTGTTTTCATAACAATAAATTTCTCCTTTCATCCTTTAGTTTTTGTTGCTTGCAAGCAGAGTACTAAGAAACACAGTCTAATGCGTGTGTATGAACATATTCTCTGTGCTATATTGCCTGTGTCCCCATCTGACTCCCCAAGGCTGGGGAACCCGCAGAGTGTACAGACTGGGAAACTGAGACTTAGAGGATATATCAGTTAGGAAAAGGTTCTATTGCAAATAACAAAGGCTCCAGGAGAGAAGTTTATTTCTCACGTATGTGAAAGTCCAGAGGTGAGCTGACTCGAGGCTGGCATGGCAGCTCTGCTGCATCGAATCCTCAGGGCTCACTGCTCCACCATCCCCAGGGCATGTCCCCTGTTATCTTGGCCCAAGATGGAGCCTAGAGCTCCAGCCACCACATCTTTGTTCCAGGTGGAAGATGGATGAAGGGAGAATGAGGAAGGGGCATGACTTTAAGGAAGGTTCCTTAAAGCTGCCACATGCTACTTCTTCTTATATACCCATTGGCCAAAACTTAGTCACATAGCTACCGAAGTCCAAGGGATTCTGGGAAATGTCTTCAGGGTGGCCATGTGCCAAACTAAAATTTAGAGGTTCTATTGCTCTGGAAGAAGAGAGGTAACACTAGCAGTCTTTGCCACAGAGAGCTTAGATAACCTACCCAGTTTAGGTTCCCCTCCTGTCCCGGAGGTCACACAGTGGAGAATTAGCCAGAGCTGAGACTCAAGCTCATCTCTGTGAGACACCGGAGCCAGTGCTTCTTCTGGTAAACCATGCTGCTGCTTATAATCAGGAGGATGGGGCAAGAGAGGGTAGAGTATGCTGGGAGTTGGAGGTAAGGAGAGTTCTGAGGTCAAGATCAACACAAACACATGCATCACAATGCAGGTTCTGAGTCAGGCCCACAGGGAGGGACGTCCTCTACTCCAGGGGGTGACAGATACTCATGATGCCAGTGGCCATAGAGTAGGAGGTTGGACCAAGGCTCCTAGGACTGAGGTCACTTTTTGGGCAATTGTCTCAAGGGGCAAAATCTTGTTGCCCATGCCCAGACAGGACCCCAGGGAGGACCTGGGGAGGGGCAAGATTTCCTCATGACATGACACTTAGCAGCACTCCAGGGTGGCCCAGTGCTGGGCTATGGAGAGGGATTATCAGCTACTAATAGGAAATTGCCGGATTTTGCTGCTAGAGTTAAGCCTCAATCACTTGTCAAGTAAAGGCTTTCAGGCTTAAGCCCTTTGGGATTGGACATGGTTCGGTTCTCCTGGGGGATCCTCCAGTCAAGGCGAGGCACTCTGGCACCAGCAGCGACGAGGCAGAGGGGGCAAGAGAGGGTACGGCCTTGGCCAGCAGAGGCAAAGTGTTTCCTGCCTGAAGCTGGCTGCGGTGGGGAGGGTGGGAGCTGAGGATGGAGGGGTGGGGAGGACTGTCCCAGACAGCGGCTGAATGGTGACATTGGGTTCCAGCAGGCTTGCATCCTCTTTCAACCTCTCCTACCACCCTCTGCCTCTAAAAGCATAAACTGTGCTATTTCTAGCTATGTGACTTTGGGCATGTCACTTCACATCTCTGAGCCTCAGTATCCTCATCTATGTAATGGATAAAAATACTATTTTGAGGTGGGAATGACTCCTGTGGGTTACCCATGGGAGGTGTTGCCTGGGACGAAGCATAGGGGACAGGAAATGCGTTGCATCTTGATCTGGGGGTGCCTACACAAGTGTACATACATGGAAAGGTGCATTGGGCTGTGTGTGCTCTTAAGATTGGGGCATTTTATTGCATGTAAGTTATAGCCCAATACAAAAGCAAATAAACAGAAAAGATGCCCTTCCTTCTTGAGTCTATCCTACAGGGTGGCTGCGAGGGCTAACGGGGAGGGGAATGCAATGCATTTTGCAACAGGGTCTTCTGGCGCTGTCCTGTTCTCTCATCCCCTATTTGCACCCTGGATGGATGTGTAAGACATAATCTCAAGGAAAGTAGTTGCTCTAAGTCTTTCAGGGGAACAAAACTGAAGTACGATTTAAAAAATCAACCAGGAAGACTTCTCTGACTTAGGAAAATTGAGGCACAAACCCAAATGAGAAATGAGACGTCCTGGTTTTAGGCAGGAGAGGTATCATCACCCCCATTTTAGAGTTAGCTGAGGAACAGAGGGTGGCCAGTGTGTAGGAGGCCCAGGAAGGACAAGCACCCAGGCCCCCGGACTCCAGTCCAGTGCTCTTCCCAGCCCAGGAGTCCCCAGATGGCTGGGATGTCAGCCTGGCTCCCCCTCGCCCCCCTGTGGCCAGCCTGGGAACACACCGCTGCAGTGCTGCCAGGACCATCTGCGCAAAGACGGGCTAGGCGGAGGCTACTCCTCCTCTCTGGAACACTGCATTGGTGACAACTCAGCAATGAGTCATTGCAAACGATGAATGAGCTGGGGAATAAACCCCGCCTCCTGGAGGCAGGGGTAGGAAGCTCAGATCGACTCCCCTGCCTTGCTGCTGCACGTTCTTTGCAAACTCGCTTGCCTGGCCCCTGGGTTTACAGAGGAACAGAGGTGGAGGTGTTATCCCCCAGGTTCCCTGGCTGATCTCGTGACAGAGCCAGCTCCAAGCCCAGCCCCTAGACCCCCTACATTTGATATGTCCCAGTGAGAGTTCCATTCATTGCCCAAATGCTTCCCCCACCTTCCCTTAAGCACCTGCTCCTGAGACCTCTTTCTCTCCCTAGCAGCCCCTTCTCCCTGCTCCCTGACACGTACTCTCTGACTCAACCACATCGTCTCTTGGGCCAAACCCTTCCTGGCTGAGGGGAGAGCTTGTCAGCGGGTCATTTATTACTGATATCCAGCAACCTGTTGTCCCACCCGGCTGGTTTTTCCTTCTCAATAAATCCCTCTTGGTAGTCAGTCGAAAACAAAGAAATTTTGGCGTGAATCTCTGGATCTATTTATTCACTCTTCCATTCATGCAATAAGCATTTATTGAGTGCCATCTGTATGCTAGGTATTATGCTAGATACTGGGAACACACAGATACAAAGCATTGATACAGTCCCTAATTTGGCACCTGAAAACGTCCCTTTTTATTCTTTTCCCTTTTCTTCATGATCTCTGTTTCTGAGTTTTTCTGCTTTCTAGCTATGTGACCTTGAGCAGAAAACAAACAAGGGAAAAAAAAACAGCTATTGTTATAGATGCCAAGTGCTATGCTAGGTGATTTACATCTGGTATTTAATTCTCTTGACAACACTGTGAGGTAAATATTATTATCCCCATTTTTCTAGGCAAGGAAAGGGAGGCTCAAAGAACTTAATTAAACTTATCTAAGACCACAGAGCTAGTAGCTGGCAGAGCCATGGTTTGAACCCAGGTCACTCAACCTCCCGAAACCTCTGTTTCCTCATCTATAAAATAGAATCTGGGCCTTACATATACATCATATACATGCTAGGCACAGGACACAGCCAAGCAGGGTTTTTTTTTTTGTTTTTTTTTTGAGACAGAGTCTCTGTCACCTGGGCTAGAGTGCCGTGGCGTCAGCCTAGCTCACAGCAACCTCAAACTCCTGGGCTCAAACGAGCCTCCTGCCTCAGTCTCCTGAGTAGCTGGGACTACAGGCATGAGCCACCATGCCCGGCTAATTTTTTCTATATATTTTTAGTTGTCCAACTAATTTCTTTCTATTTTTAGTAGAGATGGGGTCTCGCTCTTGCTCAGGCTGCTCTCGAACTCCTGAGCTCAAACGATCTACCTGCCTCGTCCTCCCAGAGTGCAGCCAAGCAGGTTTTAAGAAACGTTTCTGCTTTTCCCTGCACCTAGGTTCCTGGTGCAGACCTTGGCTGTGCCTCAGCTGTGCCAGGAATGTCGTGAAGACCAAGGCTGTCGTTGGGGGCTTATGGGGTCTGTCCGAGGGGTCCTGAGGCCGCCCTCTTCTCCCACAGACACGTTCACAATGTGGAGTTGTAGTAATCTCATCCCAGCAGGGCACAGCCCAGCAGGAGGAGGTGGAAAGTGGTATGTTGTTACTTACTTTAAAAGTCAAGTATGTGTCTCAAAATTATGTTAATGGATTCATCAAAAGACAGGTACAAGGATGCTCACAGCAGCTTCATTAAAAATAGCCAACAGCTGGAAACAGCACAAATGTCCGCCAAGAAGGTGAATAAATAATTTGTGATATACATACATATATGTTTATATTTATGCAATGAAATACTACTCAGTAATGAAAAAGAATTCCTATAATCACAAGTGACAACATGGATGGATCTTATGCACATAATGTTGAGTGAAAGAAACCAGGCACAACAAAATCATATACTGTAGGATTTCATTTGTATGAAGTTCAAGAAGAAGCAACATTAATTTATGGCAGTAGAAATCGTAACTGTGGCTACCTTTGGAGGGGTTGACTGGGAGGGGGCATATACATTTTGAAGTCCTGGAAATGTTCTATGTCTGATCAAGGTGGTGTTTGTATGCGTGTATACATATGTAAAAATTAACTGAGCTGTACCCTTAAGACTTGTGCATTTTATATATATCTCAAAAAAAAAATAACAGTAACGTCTCCCAGGATGTTACCAGTGCCTTGCCGCTTCCCCACACCCCCTGAGCACACCCTCAGTGCTGGCCAGTGACGTGGACGGAGGAAGGGAAGCTGTGCCCTAGGGAGGGGCAGGGAGTGCCCTGGCAGGTGCGGGGAGCAGGGCTCTCTCAGAGAGGGCGGGTGTGGGGGGCACTGGCTAGCACCAGACTCCTGTCCACTTCTCCGGGAGCAGGGGGGGCGCCCCCTTTCCTTAGCCATCCCCTAAATCGCCTGGGAGGAGTGCTGCCTTTGGTGTGGGGTTGTGCCCTGTGGTTCTTCCCAGCCACGCTGAGCACATGGCACTGACCACCCCTGGATGCAAAGAACGATCTGCTGTATTTCCTTTAAGAAGAGGTGGCGTTCAAAGCCTTTGCAGGGGCTTTACTTCATTCAAACCTCCAGGGGTTTTGTGTTTTACTGCTGAGGAAACAAGCCCTCCAATCCTGTCCCTACCCACCCAGTTCTCAGAGACTATAACCTGCGTCAGCGTTTGAGTCTGCTTCTGAAGACAGTGTGTTTCCCTTTGTCTTACACAGACAGACGCTGTCCTGAACTCTTGACAGCGTGTCGTGGTGGTGGCCCCACACCAGTACCTATGAAGCTTTCTTGATTTGTGTGCAGCTGCATCGTATGGTGTGGATTATAACACATATATGAAGCACCTACTAAGTGCCAGGCACTGTGCTCACTGGGCAGGGAGTTATAACACCACACAAGCTGAACTTCCTGCCCTCCTGGGCTTTGCAGTCAGGGGAGACAAAGATAAGAACAGAGGCGAATGAATAAGAGAAATATTCTCTAATAAATTTTTTTTTTTGAGACAGGGTCTCGCTCTGTCACCTAGGCTGGAGTGCAGTGGTGTCATTGTAGCTCACTGACCTCAAACTCCTGGGCTCAAGCGATCCTCCTGCCTCAGCCTCCTGAGTAGCTGGAACTACAGGTGTGTGCCACCATGCCCGGCTAATTTTTTACTTTTATTTTTATAGAGACAGGGGTCTCACTGTGTGGCTGGCCTGGAGCTCCTGGTCTCAAGCGATTCTCTGACCTCAGCTTCCTTTAGTAAGTTTTATAATGGGAGAACTAGAATGTCAGCGGGGTGTTGGGAAGGAAGGAAGTGACAGATAGTGAGACAGTGGGGGCCAGTCAGATGGGACACGGGTGGGGAGGGAGGAAAGTTTTAGGTGGAGAGAACAGCTGCATAAGCAGCAGACACGGGAGGGGTGTCGGGGGCTGATGGGGCTCTCCTCGTCAGCCGAGGAAGGAGTGAAGGGCGGAGACTTGAGCTGTGCAGTGAGGAGCATCCAAGAGACTCAAGCGTGACTGACACCATCCGGCTCGTGTTCTGGAAGGATCCTGGCGGCTGCTGTGTGGGAGGAAGATGGATGGGCTTGGGGCCACGGGAGCAGCAGGGAGCCAGCCGGGCTCCACCCACAGGCCCTGCCCCCCAACAGCCCCCTACCCCCACATGCGCTCATTCCCTCACCCCCAAATGAAGGGGGGGTTGACTGGGTGAGCACCCTGCCCACCCACGGCTCCAGCCTCGGGCTGAGGAAACTGACTCCTGGGTCCTCCTCTTCCCCACCTCTCGTGACACGGCTTCCTACCTGGATGCTTTTATGCAGACTGCGTGCCCTCCCTGACACCCAGCTCTGCAGGCCTGTCTCCTCTCAGGTGCTTCCGTGCTCGGCACCTGGTAACACTCAGCTCCTTCCCCGCCTCCCTCCTCCAGTCTTGCAGACAGACAGACTCCTGTTCCCCAGGAAACCACTGGCTCCCTCTTGGGGGCTATTCGGCCACTTCTTGGGGTCCCTGTTCTATCCAGGTTTCTCTGGCTCTCCGACTAATGCAGGGTCCAAGGACATCCAAGTGGGTACCTCCACATCAGACAGGAAGTGGTGTCTGTCCCAGTGGAGAGGAACTGCTTTCCAAGGCCGGGGCTCACCCTTCCTCTCCCTCCAGAGTCCCCAGCCTCCACTGGGCCACGCTGGCCCTTTCTCAAAGCCCCTGGGACGTCTCACCTGTGCTGGTATTCTCTTCCCTTCAGACCCACTTGCCTCCTGTCCTCCACTTTGCTGTGTGCCCTGGAAGGCTGCCCTCTGCAGTCGCGCCTCTGGGCTCTCTTGCTCTCTGGCTTCTAGCTCGGTTCAGCCAAGGGGAGGCGCTGGCCAAAGATCTGCGGCAGGAGGGGAGAAAGGCCACGGTGTTTACCCGGCCCACCCCTCCTGCTAGGCTGCAGCTGGGCAGCGGCTGCTTCTCTCTACCAAGCCTGTAGGCTGCAGCGCCCAGGGGTGGTGCCGGCTCCCGCAGCTGCAGCTCTTGCTGGGATCTGGTAACAGCTTCCTCCCTGTCCTGGGATGGTAACCTGCCCTGGGTGCGGTCACCATTTCCTTCAAGCTGCCCACACCTCTGTAATAGTGTCTTTATTATACCCCCTCAATTAAACCTGACTGATACGCTCCTCGGCTCCCTGGTACACTCCCTCCCATCCCTCTTGCTGGGGTGAGAGAGTCTGGGTCTCTCCCTCGGTCGCTGGTGATTTCTCCCTTTGCCCTTGGACAAGTTGCCTATGCTCTCGGTTCTCTGGCCAGGAAAATGGGAACGACTGGTTGTGAGGATTCGATGCGTGCTCGTGGGTCATGTGCCTAGCACAGTGCCGGGCAGACCGCAGAGCCCCGGCAGTGTTAGATGCCTTCCTGTTGGGGAGTGGCTTCCTCCCCACACCTGCCTGCAGCAGCCTGGGGGACAGCAGCCCCTCTGAGAGGGGACTGGAGGGACCGGAGAAGCGTTCCTGCAGACAAGTCCTGTTCCAAACCATACCTGTGACTCCTTTAACCACGAGTGCCTCTCAACGCTTCATTTGCCTTTTAAATGAAGAGCGGGGTGGCTGTGTGGGGGGTCTGCCCATTACTGGAAGACCAGAAGAGGCTGCTCGCCATCCCCAGGCCCACGCTGTCCACATTAGCACAGCCTGGCCAGGCGCGGCTCTCACTCCATTAGCTTTCAGCAAGAAAAAGAACGATTTCTTAAGTCAAGAATAATTATTTCAACCAGCTTTCCTCCTCAGCTTGCTCCTGCGCCGCCTGGGCTGTGTGTGCTGGCTGACAAATTAATTTCTATTATTTATATTAGACTGGAGAGGAAGCACAAGCCCAGGGATTGGGGAGCAGGGGCCCTGGGAGAAGAAATGGGAGATGGAGATGGAGAGACAGGGACAGGGAGATGGAGAGACAGGGACAGGGAGGGGCAGAGAGAGAGAAGACAGAAGGAAGGATACTCAGTGGTTGGGGGAGGAGGAAGGAGCCAGAGGGAGGGCAGGCTGGGGGTGGGGCTCCAGGCTTGGGAGGGCTGGGCTGAGCCCTGGGGGTGTGGGCATTGGCTCTGCTCCCTGCCCCTGTGGGGGAGGCTGGGTTCCGGCACCCCAGCCGGCAGGAGTCTGTCCACCGGTCTGTGAAGCTCTGCCAGTGAGCTGGCCTCCGGGCCCTCCCCATCTGGGACATGCCCTAGCATATCATTGAACGCTCTGGGCGAATGCTCTTCACAGCCCATCAAAATGCACAGAAATGTCTCTGTGTCCCCCAGCCTGCTAGGCTGGTGCCAGCCCCACACCTCCTCCCCAGGAGGCCTAAGGATGTCTCATTGAACTTACCCCAACCAACTCAAGACCACAGGAGGCTGGGAGGAAATGTGCCCCTACCTGCCCCTTGCTGGCCCCTCTCTCCTCCCTGCTCTTCTTTCCCTCTCTTCCTCCTTCCCACTTCCTGAGAGGGAGGAGGACATGGCTTGGTGAGCACCTTCACTGGGGTAGGGTTGGGGGGCACAGGATATAGAGCTATCAGCAGGGTGTGGCTCTGGGGATGAAGCACGCACCCCTCCCCCTGTGCAAAGACTCAGGAGGAAAGGGAGAGTGGGCAGGGTCTGCCTCCCTGTCCCCACTTCCTGCCGTGATGCAAAGCCACAGTTAACTTGGCTACCCCAATCTTGGCCCTGCATCTTTTTAAATGATATATGTGACCATTTATTTAATTACTTTCTTTCCTTCTAAGGAAAATCTTCAGGGTACAGCTCGATGCGTTTTTACATATGTATGCACATACCCCCATCACTACTAACCACTTAGATCAGGAGGAGACACTTCCAGCACCCGCAGAAGCCCCCTTTATGTCACATCCCAGTCTATGCCCACCCTATTCCCTACTACCTTGAGATAACTATTATTCTGACCTCTATCCCCACAGATTAGTTTTGTTTTGTTTTGTTTTGTTTTGAGACAAGATGTCACTGGTTGCCCAGGCTAGTGTGCATTGGCATCATCATAGCTCACTGCAGCCTCAAACTCTTGGGCTTAAGCAATCTTCTGCTTCAGCCTTCCAAGTAGCTGAGACTATACGTGTATGCTACCATACCTGGCTAATTTTTCTATTTTTTGTAGAGATGGGGGTCTTGCCATGTTGCTCAGTCTGGTCTCAAACTCCTGACCTCAAGTGACCTTCCCGCCTCAGCCTCCCAAAGTGCCAGGATTACAGACATGAGCCATTGCACCCAGCCTCTACAGATTGGTTTTTGCTCATTAGCGAACATCATATAAACAGAATCACGCAGTATATGTCCTTTTGTGTCTAGCTTCTTTTGCTCAATGTTACATCTGTTTGTTGTCCATGTTGCTATTTGTAGCAGTAACTCATTGTTTTTCATTGCTATAGACTACTGCATTATATGAATATGCCACAATTCATTCAATCATTCTGTTGATGGGTAGCTGGGTTGTTTTCAGTTTTTGGCTATTATGAATGAAGCTTCATGAACATTCTTATACCTGTTGTGCCCTGCACATTAAGAGCAGTATAATCTTGGACTGGGTACCTAACTTCTCTGAGCCCAAACTTCCTCATCTCTAAAATGGGAGGGAGGGAGGAAATTAACTATCACGTAATCATGAGGATTAGTGACATAATACACGCAAAGTGTTCAACACAGTGCCTGGCACACAGTAGGTGCTTAATAAATGTCATTCCTCCAGCCCATAATCTGTGGGGAGCTGGAAAAGCAGGTTGCTGTATATAATTTCTAGCCTGGGACCCTGAGGTTGGAAAGACACAACCACTAGCACAACACAATAATAACAAAGGTCCGATGACCATTTATTGGGTGCTCACACAGCTGGTGCTGTGCTGCAGAATTTTGTCATCATGCCTCCCATCTGTGAATCACCCGCCTCTGTGGCAGTCACCCGCCTCTGTGGCAGTCACCAGCATCTGTGGCTGCTCCCTGAGACCCAATTCTCTGTGGCCTTTCAGGCTTCCTAGAGCATCAGGTCTGATTCTCATTTTACAGATGGGGAAACTGAGTTCCAAAGTAATTTAAAAGATTTGCCCCAAATTGCTCATCCATTTTGATAGGTCACTTACTGAGAGTGAAACATGTCTCTTTTACCTCTGCCTTCTCGCACCCGGCAGAGGGTCTGGCTCAGGGTGGGTGCTCCTGTTTGTGGAAGAGATGAAACCTGCAGCCTCTTCTGTGCTCAATCCTTCCTCCCAGGTGGCCCTTGTCAGAAAGTATGGCTGCTGCCAGCTACCCCACTCTGCACGTGATTTTTCACCTAGAAAGGCCTTCTTGGCCTTAAACTGCTGTGACAAGCAATGGAGAGGTTTACAGCCAGTCCTGAAAGTGAAGCGGGTCTAGCCCGGTGCACTGCAGTGCCCCAGCGTTCTGGGCTGATAGGAAACTCCCAGGGGTCATTACATTTGGCCTCTTGCCTGGGGGGTCAGTCCTAACGGGGTCCGTGCCCTGCCTGTCCTCCAAAACTCTTGGAGAAGGGGCTGCCTTTCCTAAGGCTAGGGAAGGAAGCAGAGGACCCCTGAGGCTGGAGGCTGGACAGCTGCCTGCAGTTTAGCTTGCCCCACTGCCTGGTGGCCTCAGGCGAGTCACCCATCC
This sequence comes from Cheirogaleus medius, assembly GCA_008086735.1. Taxonomy (NCBI): domain Eukaryota; kingdom Metazoa; phylum Chordata; class Mammalia; order Primates; family Cheirogaleidae; genus Cheirogaleus; species Cheirogaleus medius. Next base: position 6,025,161 of record VBSM01000361.1, on the reverse strand, counting down.
TCTCTGGGCCTTGTTTTCCTTGTCTATGACAAGTCCTTTCCTGCTGAAATGAGTGCTTTGGAAGAGAGGCAGGGGCAGTTGCACTCGTTTCAGAGAATTTGGCGCGTGGGTGGGCACGGGGCAGCAGTGCAGGCTGCGGTAGCTCCGCTAAGGCCCTTGGGCCTAAGAGGCTGTGCGCAGCTCTCGTCGGAGGAGGGGCCACTAATTGCGAGGTGGAGGGCTGCTAATGAGCCCCCTAAGGACCTCAGAGACAGCTCTGATGGCACTGAAGGGCTTCCCTGAGTTTCCTTAAAAGCCCTGATGGCAGAGAAGCCTCCATTAGCAGAGGATTAATCACCAGGCAGATCTCAGCCACTCCCTTCCAAAGTGCCCCCAGCTGCCCCGCTGCCCTGCTGCACTCTCAATCAGAGAGGATGGGGTTTGGGGCTTAGAGATGCCCCCACTCATGACCTGCCCTATCTGGTCCCAGGTGAGAGAGCAGGGTGAGGAGGTGGGCCTATGGGGCTGGGCCTGGAGGAGATGGGGGGAACAGAGACCTGAGAGACAGGGACCCGGGCCTCTAGGGAGTGATTGCAGAGCCCACCCCCCAAATGCAATGTATATGCAAAATATGCAAACCCTTAGTGATTAGTTGTGGGTTCACAGCTCAGGTCCTTTGAGTAATAAGTTGGCAGCTCCTCTAAGCCTCTGGTTGGGCCCAGGGGAGGGTCAGGCAGCATGGTCTTGGTGGCCCTGGACCAGGACCTCCAGACCCTCAGGTCACCAGCCGTCCTGGGCACCGTCCCAGGCAATGAGGGGTTCAGGCAACTGGAGGCTCAGAGGAAAGTAAAATTCTGTTCATGTTGCAAACTACCCTACCTGCTCCAAAGCAGGGGCAGCCCCTAGCCCTGAGCTGGCCGTGCCAGGCCCACCCACTCAGCTTTAGGGTGCTGGGCCATCTCTCCTCCCCTCCCCTCTCCTTTCACGGTGTCCCTTCCCCTCGCCCTTCACCCTGGCCTCACCCCCTGCCTCTCTGTCTCTCTGTGCACTGTATCTGGACAGCTGCACTCCTTCCTCCCTCTCTCCCAAGGGTAAACTTACCATACTCAATGCCCTTGTGCCTCTGTCACTTAATTTGCGCCTGGTTCTCCTTTGCCACGTTCAGCAGGGCCAGCCAGCCCCGGGGGCGAGGAGAAGGGCGACCTCCTCCATCACCTCACTTCACCCAGAAAACCTGCAGCCGCTGACGGGAGCTGCCAGCCAGGCCTGTCTCTGCGGGCTGCTTGTCCACCCGCCTGCCTCCCGCCAGACCATGCTGAGCACGAGGAGAGGGCTTTCCACTGCCTTCTGGATACCTGGGCCTAACCCAGGCAACCCCTTGAGGGGGAAATTCTTCCTGGGGTCTCTGCCACGGCAGCGGGAGAGAGGTGGATGAATCAGCGCTGTGTTTGCCAAGTCCCTGCTATGTGCCCGGCAGTGTTCTGGGAACGGTCCTATAAAGTGAGGTGAAGGAATGGGCAGGATGTGCTCAGAGAAGCACCTTTCCTGAAATCCCTGCCTCACCCGCCCCCTGGCCAGAGGAGGTCTGCAGGCCTGGCAGGCCCGAGTGGAGGGCTCCATCTCCGGGTGGCTCCCTGGGAAGGTGAGAGGCCCCTGAAACGGTGGTGGGGGAGGTCCGCAAGGTGGAGAGAGGCGGCGCCTGGCCCAAGCTTCACCCCAGGGTTTGGGGCTGCAGGGGCCTGAGACCAGTGACACCGGACCCCACGGTCTGCCCCTCTGCGGTGGTAGATGTGGGTGGCAAGGGGTACCAGGCAGTGCTGAGCAGTTCTGGGTGGGAGAGAGCAGGTGGAGCCCCTGAGATCCTCTTGCTGGCTTCTCCCCCAGGCTCCTGGGCCAGCCCTGTGGAGCGCGGGGTCGAGCTGCCGTTTCCTGCACCGTAACACTTGCAGTGGGATGTGTTATTGTTAGGGGAGTCGGTGGTGGCCCAGGGACCCTCACCTGTTCCCCAGCTTCCTCCATCACTCTCCCTTTCCTTCCTGAAAGAGAGGCCGGGCGGTGAAGAGGAGGAGCTGGGAGATCTGGGGGCTCTCCCCTGCATGGAGTTCCCTCCTCTGTAAAATGGGGATTATCCTGCCTGCCTCCGAGTGTTTAGGTGCTCCGGGACTTGACGATGCCCAGTCCCAAGGGGATTGCCTCACAGGCCCCCGGAGCTGTGAGTTATGGTGTGCTGGTTTTACCTGCCCTTCTCCTACCTGCATCCCCAAACAGAGAACCCTGTTCTGCACTGCCTCCACTGTGGACTGTTTGGTTGCTCCTCCCCTTCCCCCACAACCTCTGGGAGAGACCCCCTTTCCCAGCCTTGTTCTCCCCTCACGATTCCCACCCCCAGCAGTCTCCTTAGTGACATTGCTAGAATGTCTGGGAATCAGACCCCCCGCTCCCAGGGGCCTCTCCAGTGTATGAGCTGCATCAGCTTTCCAGCATCCCCCCTGCCGCAGCCCAGACACCTCCCACTGCTGCCTGTGACCTTCAAGCAGTGCTAGGATCCTCTTTCAACTCTCCTCCCCATTCCCCCAGCCTCAACCCTCCTGCTGCAGCTGGCCTTAAGGCCGCTGTCTCTGCAGCCCCCAGGGGAGGATCAGGTGTGCAGGGGCTGGGGCCTGTATCCTCCCTGGGGCCCAGGAGAAATCCAGCAACTTCTCTTCCCTTCTTTGGCTCTGTGGCCTGAGCCCCCGTGTCTCACCTCGGAGCAGAGGGGTGTGCGGCTGGGAAAGGGCCTGCAGAACTGGGCTGGGTTCTGGGCAGCCGGAGCTCAGGATGCTGGGCTTGAGGATGGAAGGGGTGGGAGACAAGGCCTGGATTGGGGTGCTTCATTCACCTCCAGCATAAAATTGTGGGGCACCGCAAAACTCAGTAGTTAAGAGAAATCATATTTTAATGAAATATTTTTAAAAATGAATGCTAAGCAAAACCATGATTGTGGTAGGCAGAATGATGCCTTTTCCCAAAGAGGTCTGTGTCCTCATCCCCAGAACCTGTCAATACGTTAAGTGATGTGGGAAATGGGGATTAGGGTTTCAGATAGAGTTAAGGATGCTCGTCAGCTGACTGCAAGACAGGGAGATGGCCCTGGGTGTCCAGATGGGCCGGTGCCATCACAGGGTCCCTAAGAGCGGGAGAGGGCGGCAGCAGAGCCGAGTCAGGGAAGGACATGTGCTGGCAGAAGCGGAGTGGGAGTGATGTGACGTGAGAAGGACTTGCTGGCTTTGAAGACGTACGGGGGCTGCCACCAAGGAGTGTGGGCAGTCCCTAGACGCTGGAAAAGGCGAGAACGCGTATTCTCCCCAGAGCCTCCAGAGAGGAACAAAGTCCTGCTGAAACCTTGGTTTTGGCTCAGCGAGGCCAGTGTCAGACTCTGAACAGTACGATAATACATTTGTGTTGTGTTAAGGCACAAAGTTTGTGGTAATTTGTAGCAGTGGCAATGAGAAACTAATACAATGATGAACCAAACACCAACATTTTCAATAAAGACAGGACCTGGAAATTCTAGGCTCCTGAGAGGGGGCCACCGCCCTTAGTTCTAGGCCACGCAGCCCCTGAACTGCAGGTGAGACCAAGGCGGGGGCACGACAGGGCAGAGCTAGCAGAGGCGCTGGGGCCAGGATGGCGCCCCTGAGATCCCCGCCTGGGAGGGGCCTGGTCTCTGGGTGGGTAGGGGGAGTGGAGAAGAAAGAAGAGGTGGAAAGAGGAGAGAGGAACAAGAGAGCATCGTGGTGCAGCTAGAGTTCGGCACAGAAAAGCGACTCGGAGAGTGAAGGTGGGAAACAGAAGTCAAAAATTAAAGATTTCAGAAATTTCTGTTTGGCCAGCATATTAGCATCATAGTAACATTGCTCATTAATGTCTATAAATTAAAATACTATGTGCACACAGTTAAAAAGTCAGATACTAAAAGGCTCACAATGAAATAGCCGTTTCCACCCGGGCCTTGCTCGCCCTGCGGTCCTGCCCCTGAGAGGCAGCCACTTCTGAGTTTTACCCGTTTTTGTTTTTTCCTAGTATTGACTTCAGATTTCTAAACAAACAAACAAAAATTATTATTCTTCTATTTATTTTTCAGTTTTAAGTATTCACTACTGACTTCAAATAAGTTTGTTAAACCCCACCCTCTGGTTTTCTTCCCCCCAATATAGTTTTACCACTTTTTAATAAATAAATATCCAATGTTTACTTTATTATGATTTGCAAATATTATTTATTCATGGTTAGGCCAAATAGTGGACTCTGATTACATTTTAAAAATTGTATTGCTCCTTCCCATGGAGTTAATTACTGCTTCTATTTAAAAATATTTTTACTTAGTTTTTCCAATATCTATCACTAATTCGACAAATTCTTTGATACTTTTAAACACATCAGGCGATCTAGCCATTTCCTTTTTTCTTTAGTGATATCTTTCCTGGATTTCTCTGTTCTCCACTGCAATCTGGATGGATTCTTCTCTGGGACTGCTGTCCAGTTCTCCTCTGGGAGTCCCCTTTATACTTATCTGACAAATGTCCTCTACCTTTCTCCTGTATTGCATCCCTTCTCTCCTGGACCACAACATTTTCTTTCTTGATTAACTTCCTCCTTTTAGAGGAGCATATTTTTCAAGAGATAGTTGAGGAAGGGTTTATAGGAGATATATATGTTAAGACCTTGCAAGTCTGAAAATATCTTTATTTTATCCACCCTTTGGTTGATAGTTTTGCTGGGTATACAAATTCTAGATAAAAACTCATGTCCTCAGAATTTAGCATGCATTGATCATTGTCTTCTAGCTTCCACTCCTTTTTTTTTTTTTTTTTAAGAGACAGGGTCTTGAGCTATTGCCTAGTCTAGAGGGCAATGGTGTCATCACAGCTTGCTACAACCTCCAACTCCTGGGCTCAAGTGATCCTCCTTCCTCAGCCTCTCAAGTAGCTAGAACTACAAGCACATGTCACCATGCCTAGCTAATTTTTTAAAACTTTTTTGTAGAGACAGGTTCTTGTTATGTTGCCCAGACTGGTCTCAAACTCCTGGCCTCAAGTAATCCTCTGGCCTTGGCTTCCCAAAGTGCTGGGATTACAGGTGTGAGCCACCATGCCTGGCTAGCTTCCACTCTTATGGAAAAAAATCTGAGACCATTCTGATAACCTTTTCTTTGCAAATGACTTATTTTTTCTCTCTGGAAGATTTTAGAATTTCTTTTATATCACTAATGTTTTGAAATTTCACAATGATGTGGCTTTGTAGGGGTCCTTTTCTGTTCATTATTCTGGATGATCTCAAACATATCTTTTAGTGCTAGAAAATTTTCTTATATTATTTCTTTGCTTATTTTTCCCCTCCATCATCTTTGTTTTTCTTTTTCTGATAATCTTATTAGTCATATGTCAGATCTTCTTAACTGATCTTTGAATTTTCTTATTTTTTCTCTCTCATTTTCCCACTCTTTTGTCTACTTTATGAGAAATTTCCACAACTTTATCTTTCAACTCTTATACTGAATTTAAGCCATTATTTTTTAAGGTTATTTTACATTTTTAAGAGCACTTGTTTTCTGAATGTTTCCTTTTATAGCATTTTATTTCATGGATACAACATACTCTCATCTCTCTAAAAATACTTTTTATATTGCTTTTTATTTTGTAGGTTTTCATCTGCTTCCTGTACAGTTTCTGTTTCCTCATATTTTCTTTTTGTTTATTTGTTTTGGTCTCTGTCTTTCAAGTTGAAGACTTTCTGTCCACATGTGATGATCCTGGCTGTCTGTTCATATTTAAAGGCGGGTTGCTAGGAAATCATTTGGCAGCTCCATGGAAGAGCTGTGAACTATATGGGCCTCATGGAAGGATGGCCAGGTGGGGACCTAGCTTCTTTCTCGGTACATGCCCAGTATCAGTTTATATAGACTTTTCTCTTGATTCAGTTTCTCTAAGGAGAGAGATCCTCCAGTCTCCCACCTGGGGGTATAAACCTGACTGCCAGTGTACTGAGAACTGAGTAGGGAAGAGAGCTGGAGTCCTACTCTTCAGAGTACAGACTTTCATTTTAACACCTTTTCCAGTAAAGTACCTACAGTGGGTTGAATGGTAGACCCCCAAAAATATGTCCATGTTGTAAACCCTGAAACCTGTGACTGTTCCAATGTGAACTTACTTGGAAAAAGGATCTTTGCAGACATAATTAAGTATCCTGGATGAAGTCATCTTGGATTATATAGGTGGGCTCTAACTCCAGTGATGAGTGTTCTGGAAGCCACACACAAAGGAGAGACACACAGAGGAGAAGGACATGTGAAGATGGAGCCAGAGATGGGAGTTAAGCAGCCACAAGCCAAGGAACACCTGGAGCCACTAGAAACCAGAGGAGGCAAGCAATGGAATCTCCCTAGAGCTTCTGTTGGGAGTGCAGGCCTGCCAACACCTTGATTTCAGACTTCCGGCCTTTGGAACTAAGAGACAATACATTTCTATTGTTCTAAACCATCCGGTTTGTGGTAATTTGTTATGGCTTAGGAAATTTATACAGACAGTGGTTCAACTTATAAGTTTTCAATTTTATGATGAGTTTATTGTGCCATTAAATGCATTTTCTTTTCTTTTGCTTTTTATAGAGACAGGGTCTCATTCTGTGGCCCAGGCTGGAGTGCAGTGGCCCAATCATAGTTCACTGTAACCTTGAAGTCCTGAGCTCAAGCAATCCTCCTGCCTCAGCCTCCCAAGTAGCTAGGACTACAGGAGCACACCACCATGCCCAGCCAATTTTTTTAAAAAACTTTTTTTGTAGAGATCGTGTCTTGCTATGTTACCCAGGCTGGTCTTGAACTCCTGGCCTCAAGCAATCCTCCTGCCTCAGCCTCCCAAAGTGCTGGGATTACTGGTGTGAGCAGCCTTAAATGCGTTTTCAATTTATAATAGGATATAGCACACCATAAACGGAGCACAGCACAGCACCTCACCTCTAGCTGGCCTGGCATTGCTGAGACCAGAGGCCCTTTGCTTCAGCCTTTCCTGGGAGTAAACCTCAGTCTTCTGCTGGAGTGGAAGCAGGGCAATCGGCTGAGGTCTAAGAGAGGAGATCTGAAGCTCTAATTACACCTATTATAGACTTTTAACTAATATTCCAGTTTTCAGCCTTACCCCTCACTCCCACCATCAGTGGTGGCTGGTGTCTGTAGTCCTTGAGCCTTGCCGAGGTTTTGTGGTGTGAATTGTCTGGCTTCTTGTGAACTTGTAGGCTAAAGATTCTCCTTTTTATACACTAAAGATTCATTACACCTGTATTAGTCAGGGTCCTCCAGAGAAACAGAGCCAACAGGACATATGCAGGTACAGAAGCAGAGATTATGAGGGTTGGCTTACACAATGATGGAGGCCAGGAAGTCCCACAGGCTGCCATCTGCAAGCTGGGGGGCCAGGGAGGCTGGTGGTGCAACTCAGTCCGTGCCTGAAGACCTAAGAGCTGGGGGAAAGGTGGGTGGGTGCGGGGGGACTCTTGTGAGCCCTGGAGTTCAAAGCCCAAAACCAGGAGCCCCGATATCTAACGGCAAGAGAAGAAGAATGGATCTTTTTGTTCTGTTCAGGCCCTCAACAAATTGGCTGATGCCCTTCCACATTGCTCGGGAATCTTCTTTGGTCTACCAATTCCAATGCTAATCTCCTCCAGAATGACCCTCACAGACACACCTAGAAAGAATGTTTTACCAGCTCTCTGGGCACCCCTTATCCCAGACAAGTTAATACATAAAAGTAACCACCACACTACCCATCCACCCACTTTCCAACTTCCAAAATTTTAATATCTCTTATCTGCTATCAACCTTCTTTCACTGTTTCTTTTTGTGGGGTTTTGCCTTTATTTAAAAACATCTTTGACTGTCATTTAGTGGTGTTTTAAGAAGCAGAAGAGATAAATGAGTATATTCGATTACTTCATTTAATCAGAAGATTCATATTCCTAATTTCGGTTATCCGATTATGGTAAGGAAGCTCATGTAGTCTTCAGTTTGCCACAGGCCTCCCCACTCCCTGCAGTGCTGCACATGGTCTGATTTACACATTTACGGTTTCTACCTGGCTTCCTTCTGTAGGCATCTACATTTGTTATTACTGCTTTAGATACTCTCTAGAGATCAGAACTCCAGAGAACCATGGTGAAGAGGGTATTTGGCAAGGCACTTTCTGTCTAATTCATCCCCTTTTAAAATATCCTGGAACTAGGCTAGAGAAGTAGAAAAAAATGAGAGTTAGAAAACTGGGGTAGGGGAGGAGAGCATTAAGAATGTCTCACCTTAGCTTGGTTGACTGATTCCTTGGTTGTATAACCTACTGGCTCCTGTTCTTTCCTTACTGCCTCAGCTTTCGCATTTGGCTAATAGGTACAATCACCTTTGCCCACGGAGTGAGGTTGGCATGGTGAGATGAGACATAAGAAGCCTCAACAGGCCGGGCGCGGTGGCTCCTGCTTGTAATCCTAGCACTCTGGGAGGCTGAGAAAGGAGGATCGCTTGAGTTCAGGAGTTCGAGATCAGCCTGAGCAAGAGCAAGACCCCGTCTCTACTAAAAATAGAAAAATTAGCTGGGCGTGGTGCCTTGTGCCTGTAGTCAGAGCTACTCACGAGGCTGAAGCAGGAGGATTGTGTGAGCCCAGGAATTTGAGGTTGCAGTGAGCTATGATGACACCACTGCACTCTTACCAGGGTGACAAAGCAAGACTCTGTCTCCAAAAAACAAAAAAGAGGAAGCCTCAACAAAAGGAAAGCTGAAGCACTTTGCTATTTTCACATTTTATCTGTAGTGTTGCATGATATCTTGAGTGGCTCCTCTCTGTTGGAACTAACCGCCTGGGTCCCGCTGGCCAGGCACACTGTCCATCGGAAGGAGAAATCTCGATACTAAGAGACAATACTCTGCGAGTCCTATTTCTGGGATTGGTGCTCCACAGCTGTGCGGCTTGGCCACCACACTCTAGGTTTCTCAGCAGTCCCCACATCTGTCTGCCTCCAATACTGGAGGGTGTGGGAATCTCCCAGCTATGGGAGAGACAAAAGGCGGGAAGAGGGACTCTGGAAGAAGCTAGAGATGCAGAGGCGGCTGAGGCTGTGATAGAAAATGATGGGAGGCCATTTCTTGGACTGAGCTGCTGCACTAGGCCCCAGCAGACCAGCCTGAACCCAAACGCAGTCAGTCTCGCTAATGCCACATAATCAAATTGAAACTTCACGCAGCAAATAGATCCCCAAACCAACCAGTTTTTTCCTGAAGACAGGAGATTGCAGTCTACCCGAGTCAGTGTGATAAGGAAGTCCCCTCTGCTTTACCTCTCACAAAAGGCAACTTGAAGTAAACTGATGTTAATTTTTTTTCTAGTGTTCTGTTTCCTTGTTGCCACCTTACAAACCCACCTTTCTGCCACTGCCCGCGGGGGCTCTCATTCTGCTTTGTAGAATGGAGGAGGCCCCATTCATGAATCACGAATAAAAGCCAATTAGATCTATAACTAAATTTGTTGTAATTTTGCCTTTTGACAAGGCCAAGGTCTTAGCTCATCTCTCTCTGGTGGGGGGCTCTGAGGGGCTGCTGAGCCACCGCTGTGTGTGGGAGGGAGAGGGAGCTAGGACTGGCTACGTTCTCCAGTGAGGGCCAGCTAAGCGCTTGGCAAAATACGCAACTTCTCCCATCCTTCCCCTTCTCCTAAAGCCCCAGGGCCCGGCCCGGTCTTCACCCAGTGTGGGACGTCTGGTCAGTTGGGGTCATTGGCTGGATTGAGTTGAATGGCTGCATCCCAGCATTCTCTGTCCTCCAGGCGCTGGGACTCAGGGACACAGGGTCCCGTAATCCAGGCCACAGCTGTTCTCTCTAAAAGGTCAGCCCGGAGCACCTCACCTCCTCACCACCCTCCATGGTGCTGGAGCTGGGAAAGGGAGGGGGCCAGGGGACAGACTCTGACAGCCCCAGGCCCTGCCACCGCACCCCTCCCCTGCCCTTCCCCAGGAAGCAGCGGACGTAATCAGCAACTTTTATTTTTTTAAAAAATAAAAAGGCACTTTAGGGCTTTTATGGAGGAGGCTGAGGCCCATTAAGACACAAATTAAATCTTTGTGGGAACAGCCAGAGTGCAGTTCCCTGTGTGAGGAAGGCCCCACACTGGCACGGCTGCCCCAGCCCCAGGCTTCTGCTGGCCTTGGGCCCGCCTCCCTCCTCGCTGCCCCCAGGATGAAAGTGCATCTTAGCCGCTAGAGGGGAAATTAATCAGGTTTTGCATTAAGGAGGCTACAGGGCAGGGCAGGAGTGGGGCAGGTGAGCAGCCCAAGAGTGAGGTGAGGGTGGAGGGAAGAACTGGGGGCCCCTGCCAGACGCTCCACACACTGTTCTATTTAACCCTCTCACCAAGCGTGGGGGGAGTTACCACTGCTATCCCCCATTTTACAGATAGGAAAACTGAGGTTCCACCCAGTTAACTGACATGACCAATGTCATGCTGCTGCTAATGTCAGCTGGGATTTGAGTTTCTTTTTAGAGTAGAGGGGAGGTGGGAAAAGTGGGAGATACACACACATTGTTCCCTTTTTTCCATCCCCTCTCTCCACCCTCAATCTACCTCCACCCCACCCCCACCCCAGAGCATTTTTTTTTTTAATAGAAAAAGAGTCTTGCTCTGTTGCCCAGGCTGGAGTACAGTGATGCAGTAAAATCACTGCAGCCTTGAACTTCCCTGGCCTCAAGCGATCCTCTCGCCTCAGCCTCCCCAGTCGCTGGGATTACAGGTGTGAGCGACCAGCTGGCTCCACTCCCACCCCCAGAGCATTTCTCCGCAGCCAGTTCAGGAACCAGGAAGTCCTTCCAACTGCACATCTCTGTGACCAGTTGCTTTTGAGGGGCCCACAGAGAAGGTGTGCTTTATTTTGGGCTGGGACACCAGAGCACTTGAGTGGGTGGGTGTAGGGGAAGGACCATCACCTAGTCTATCCCTGCCAAGCGCAGGAGTTTGAACAAAGGGGTTGGGGTGGAGACTGAAAACACGGTGGCCTGGCAGGCTCCAGGGCTGGGGAGGTGGGAGCCAGAGGCAAGCAGCGTGGGGGAGGGGCGGGCTCCCTTTGCCTACCTCCCGCTCCTGCGGGTGCTGACCTGTCATTCAATCCTTCCACAAATGTTTATTCAGCACCTGCTGCGCAGCTAGTGGGGGGCTAAGTGCTTCAGTTAGAGAGCAATAAGAATGAGAATAATGCCATGCTTCTTCTTTCTAAGAAACACATTTTCCCCGCAATTTTAACATTTCTGAAATCAGGAAGCACCTTACAAGCAGAGAATGTTACAGTTATTTTCAGCAGTGTTTTATTTTTCTTAGACATAAAGTCAGGGTGCATCCAAACCATGACAGCTTAGATTTAACAAAATGTGGTGGAAGCTACCCTTACAGGACATACGACATGCCAGGCACTGTCCTAACTGATCTCCATGTAGTAGCACATTAGGTTCCCCCCACCCAACTATCTCTGAGGTAGGAATTAGTACTGTCCTCATTTTAGAAATGAGGAAACTGAGGCACAGGGAGGTGAATTCTCATCTCCTTATGAAAGAGTGAGCAGGTCCTTGCAAACATCCATGTCAGGCTTGTCACCACAGCTGGGCTGTGGTTACAAAGAACAACAAAGGCAACAAAGAACACCAGAGAGGGAGCCCACCCTGGAAACCTCCCCCCAAAGCCAGCATCCGGGCTCCCCTCTGCCTGCCCCCATTCCCCTCTCCTTGGTGTGTGGCATGCAGTGATTAATCACGAAGGCACCTGTCACTCCCATCAGCCTGCCAGCTACCAGCTCAGCGAGGGAAGGGGAGGACGGGACGGAGAACGCGGAGCTGCGGGCGGAGCGTCTCCTCGTTTCTGGCTCCTCCAGAGTAGACGTGAGGTCATTTCTCAGGGTTTCTCCTGTTCTGTCTTAGGCTGGGGGCACCTTCCTGCGGATGTGGAAGGTTACAGTAGGGAAGGGGAGAGCAGTTAACCAGAAATCCCTCTCCCCTTCCCAGCCACGCTCCGAAGCAGGCCAAAGCCAGCTTGGGAGGCAAAGGGCCAGGGGGTTGCCTCTCCCCCACCAAGCCTGTGACCCTAGGCAGATCTCTAGGCCTCAGTTTCTCAATCTGGACAGTGGGATACATTCTCCACAAAGAGACCCTGGATGGGAGCCTAAGCAATGAGGATTCTCCAGGCCTTTGTTCTGACCTCCTCCTCCCGCCTTCGGTTCTACCTCTCCCCGGCCTGACTCTGCCCAGTGCTGGGAAGTGAAGACCTCACCTGCCAAAAGGAACGGGGAGGGGCGCCGAGGGCCCTGCCAGCAGCCGGGAAGCTGTCAGGATGGCGGTAATTAATTAATCAATCTATCCGGGCAAGCCCTCAGCGGCCATCGGCAGCGTCCCCTGGACCCAGCACAGTGGACAGAGACAGTGGCTACCCCCAACTAGGGTAAGGCCAGGGAGGTCCTGCCGAACTTGACCCTTCAGGTCCTGTGGTATGAGGGGGCTGGCAGGAGTAGAACGGAGGGGTTCGCCTTCTAAAGCCTGGTGTGTCTCATACTCGTCCATTCATTCAACAAACACTGTGCAGCACCTGCTGTGTGTCTTGGGCAGGTTGCGGGAAGCAGACCGAGACAGGGGTTTGGGGGCACTGGCTTCCTGGGGGAGTGCTTGCTCTTCAGGACCCCCTGCAGAGGAGGGAGCCACGCAAAGACAGCTCTCAGCTAACGTCCAGCACTGGCCTCATCCAGAGCTGAGACTGCACTGCCACGTAGGCTCCCCATTTGAGAAGAGGGCGGCCCTTTCCACCCTTCCTCAGTGGGTCACTGGCCATGGGCTGGGGGAATGCGGAGAGTCCCCAGGAAAGGGGCAGCTGGGAGCCCCAGGCAGCTGTATCCACCGCTGCAAGAGAGGGGTGCACCAGTGTGGGCGCGGGGGCTCTGGGCGAGGTATCAGCGAGTTTGATGCCACCAGAGGTTCTCCAAGTGTGAGCTCTGGACCAGCAGAATCAGCATCACCTGGGAAGTGAAAAATTTCGAGCCCTTGCCCCTGTCTGACTCAAGAAATCCTGAATCAGAAACTTAGGGCAGGAGGGACCCGGCAAGCTCTGTTCTAACCAGCCCTCCTGGAGACTCTGATGCCTGCTTACTTCGAACACCGGACAGGGTACAAGTCGTGGGCCCAGCGCTCATGGGAATTAGAATCTCGTGTGGCTGATTGGCAAGATGCACGCGGTCTGTCTGTGGGCTTGAGGACCCGGGCCTGTAGCTCGCAGCTCAGCTGGTGTGACCAGCGTTTACGCACAGCGGTGATACTCCCAACTGTTCCCACACAGGCCTTCATCCCCAAAGTCATCCACAGCCTAGGATCCCCCTCATTGCCCACCATTGTCCGGTGGCCTTCCCTCAGCATGCCACCGTGGCACTGCTAAGAGGGGAGGGCATTCACATTCAGCCAACATGTGTTGCCTCTCTTCTGGGCTCTTTCTCATGAACTATTTGTAAGAGCCCTCCCCACAGCAGTCCTGCATTGCAGATAGTAGCATCCCCATTTTACAGCACAGGAAACTGTGGCTCAGAGTAACTTGCCTAAAGCGATGCTGTTGGTAAGGGGAAGAGAACTCAGGTCTTTCGAGTCCCAGCTCAGTGAGTGTTCTGCTATAAATAACTTTGGCAGAAATCAGAATTGTGGTAACCTTCAGGTGGGGGTAATGGTGGGACAGGGTGCACAGGAGTCTTCTGGGGCTCTGGAGGGAGCATGTCTTCATCTGGGTTATGGGAACACACTTTTGCACATAGGTAAAAAGTCGCTGAGCCTTACACTTAAGATTTATGCATGTTATTGTATGTGAATTAAGTTATTTTTTAAAATGAAAAAGTAAAAGCTCTAAACAGTCACTGTATGATTTCACTTATATGAGGCATCGACTATGGTCAAACTCATAGGAGCAGAAAGCAGAATGGTGGTTTCCAGGGAGTCGGGGGAGAGAAGAACGGAGCTTTATTGTTTAATGGGTACAGAGTTTCTGTTTTGCAAGATGAAAAAGTTCTGGAGATTTGCTACTGAGCTCTACACTTAAAAATAGCGAAGATGGTAAATTTATGTTATATGTATTTTATTACAACTAAAAAGATTTTTTTAAAAACAGTCCTAAAAGTCGAGCTCTGTGATGCTCTCTGAAGTCAAGAGGCACTAGCTGGCAGATGGTTGCCCTTTAATAGCACTGACCAGGGCTTGGCCTCCCAAATGAACTGGCCACAGCGTTAGGCTCCTGAGGTCAGCGAAGGCGAATCTCTCCTACAACATCCCTGCTGGGTGGTTCCAGCCTGTGCTGAAACACCTTCTAGTGACAGGGGTGCTCACTCCATCCACACTGCAAAGTGGTGCAAGATAACGCCAGATACTGAGAAGACGCAGACCAGCACGGAGAAGAATGTCTGTGCTTCTTTGCATAGCTCTGTTAGAAAGTCTACACTTGTATGAAGTCCCTGAAGTCCCAAACTCTGGCCCTTGGTCCCTGTTCCAGGCCTTAGGGCCATGGAGTATGAATGCCACCTTGCATGGGACTAACGTGCAGCGTTTGTCTTGGTATTCTTTGGTTTGTTTTTAGCTGCACACATCTGAATCTTCATTTTTTCTCCACTGTGCACACACCTCCAGTGCCAGGCACGTAGGCACAGCCATACAGAGATCTGACCTCTGCCTCTCTGCCTTTGTGTCCCATTGCCACAAGTGAGTCAGCACGGTGGGTGGCAGGAGTACTCCTTACCTAACGTGGAAGGGACTGTGACTCACATAAACATAGCCACTAAACTCAACCTAAATGGATCTCTTACTCAGTCTCCCCTGGGCTGCATCCCATAAACGCCCATGGCCACGCCAGTAGCAGCCAACATGAGGGAAGGTGCGAGGAGGGGAAGTCAGAGTGGAAGGAGACGAGGAGCCTGACGGATTGCGGTTAGAATATCCGCATGGCAAACTCTGCAAAGCCACAGGACCGGCGGGCGTATTTGCTAGAGCCCTGCGGAGGACTGGGAAGGGGCCCGTGTAAGCCCGCAGCCCTGAAGCAGAAGCTCCGGGCGCCACGGTGAATCTGTCTCTGTCTGAGGATGTGCGTCCCGGAGGACAGGGCAGCCCTGCAGGCTGGTGAGGACACCGGCCATCCTCACCCCTGCCCCTATTCGAAGGCTTTTCTTTTGCTGGTTAAACATGATCAGTGCCTTCTATGGTTCCTCAAAAACAGGTCCCTGCTTCCTGTCTGACCTGGTGGCAGTTTGTCTGCACCCCTTAGAAGGGCCCAGAGCTGAGCGGCAGCCTGCTGATCCACCTAGAGCAGGACATCCGGCTCCACGCATCCACTGACTCCCTCTAATGGCCTCGGGGCCAAGGTGGCCCCATCAGGCGCTGCCCGTCCTTCGTTCACAGGTTAACTTGGCAACAATTTCTGGGTGTTTCACCTGCGCCACGTCCTGAAGTGGGCCCTGGGATAGAGACAAGCAGGGGGGTCTTTGCCCAGGGGGCACCTACACCCTCCCCTCGCAGGGCCGCAGCTGCAAAGTCACCACCCCCTCGCCCGTCCTGTTCCCGCCACGTCAGCTTTTAGCCCCAACCCCAGAGCCTTGCACAGATCTGCAACTCAATTTCATCTTATTAGATGTGCTCCACTTGGCCATTCTGCCAAGATCAGTTTGGATCTTGTTTCTGCATGCCCTGTCCTCCCTCTCCCTCCCGGCTCTGTGTCATCCTCGACTGTGACAAGCCTGCCTGTTATGTCTTCATTGCAGTCCCCGATAACAATGTTCGACTGCCCGGGCTGAGGACAGAGCCCGGAGGCACTAGAAGTTTCCCTCCAGGTGGACACAGATTCCTTAATCAGTACCCTTTAGGGACGCTGGTTCAATCCACCTCATTACGTGGTCACCCAGCCGTGTTCGTCCATTTGTTCTCAAGGACATCACAAGAGACCTTGTCACGTTCCTCAGTGAAGTCCAGACACACCACACCTGACACAGTTTCCTTTCTGTTAGTCTAGCAACCCTGCCAAGAAAAGAAGAGCGGGTTCTGTTTTCCAGCCCAACACTATGCTTTTTTTTTTAACTTTTTTACCGAAGCATGCATTCGGAAAAGTTCCCAGATCGTGAGTGTACAGGTCGATGACTTTTCACAAAATGACACACCATGGAATCAGCATCAAGATCAAGAAACAGAACAATACCAGCCCCACGAAGGGCCCTCATTTCTCCTTCCAGTCCCCTCCCCCAGCCAGGAGTAACCCTCATGTGACTTCTGACACCAGAGAGAGCTTCTTTTGGTTTTGAACTTTGTATAAATGTGATGCATTCTTTTTTTTTTTTTGAGACAGAGTCTTACTCTGTTGTCCAGGCTAGAGTGCTGTGGCATCAGCCTAGCTCACAGTAACCTCAAACTCCTGGGCTCAAGTGATCCTTCTGCCTCAGCCTCCCCAGTAGCTGGGACTACAGGCATGCGCCACCATGCCCAGCTAATTTTTTCTATATTTTTAGTTGGCCAATTAATTTCTTT
This sequence comes from Cheirogaleus medius, assembly GCA_008086735.1. Lineage (NCBI taxonomy): Eukaryota > Metazoa > Chordata > Mammalia > Primates > Cheirogaleidae > Cheirogaleus > Cheirogaleus medius. The sequence continues at coordinate 6,008,602 of VBSM01000361.1, read as the reverse complement.
CTATTTTTATTAGAGATGGGGTCTCGCTCTTGCTCAGGCTGGTTTCGAACTCCTGACCCTGAGCGATTTGCCTGCCTTGGCCTCCCAGAGTGCTAGGATTACAGGCGTGAGTGTGATGCATTCTTTTACATCTGGTTTCTTTTGTTCAACATTATATGTGGAATTAATTGTATGCCATTGTAGATGTTCATTCTCATGGATGCATAATATTCTATGATATGAATATAGCACAATATATCCATTCTACTGCTGGGGATTAGAGTTGCTTCCAGCAATTAATGAGTAGTGCTGCTATGAATGTGCTGTTATTTATAACGTGGTGCACATAGGTGATCATATGTTGAGTTTGCACCTAGGGGAATAGAATCTATGGGTCATGAAATAAGCATTTTGCAGATTTGCCAAACAGTTTTGGCAAGTAGTTGCACCATTTTATACTCCCACCAGCAACATATGAACATCCTCACCAACATTTGGTATTTTTGGTCTCTTAAATTTTATCCCTTCTGTGGGCATGAAGTGGCATCTCATTGAATTTGCATTTCCCTGATGACTAATGATGCGAAGCACATTTTTATGTGCTCATTGGCCATTTGGATAGCCTCTTTTGTGAAGTGTCTGTTTAAATCTTTTGTTCATTTTTCTATTGGGTTGGTCTGCCTTTTTCTTATTGATTTGTGGTAGTTTCTTTTTTTATATTCTGGATGCACACTGACTCCACTCTTAACCTCAGCCAATTATTTTTGCAAATGAGTCTATTTTATCCCAGGAGGCAGCTGGGAGGGAATGAGCGTCCCTTTAGGGAGATGCTGAATCATGGAGGAGCTGGTGATTGCAGTTGTCGTTGCTCATAATCAGTTGCCATGTTTTCTCGAAAAATGGTGAGAGTGAGTGCGGGAGGAAAGGATCCATAAATGACGCGTTGAGGGGAATAGGGCAAAAGGGGCAACCCCGATGGCCTTGGTGGGGCAGGTTGGCAGGGGAGGGCATCATAGTCTCATGAAAACTTTCAGGTAGTTGTCTGAAACCCTGAGCTTGGGCACTGGCCTCACCACTTCTGGAAGTGTGATCTTGGGTAAATCAGCCTTTCTAAGCATCTATTTGTTCTTTGGGGAACAAAGATAATACCCATTTCACAGAGCATTCTGAGGTTGAATAAGAAAGCAGTTTATAAAAATGTAATATTTTAGGTCAGGTGCAGTTGCTAACACCACTAATCCCAGCACTTTGGGAGGCTGAGGTCAGAGGATCACTTGAGGCCAGGAATTTGAGACCAGCCTGGGCAACATAGCAAGATCCCATTGCCACAAAAACAACAACAACAAAAATTAGCCGGGCTTGGTGGCACATGCCTGTAGTCACAGCTACCCGGCTGAGGCAGGAGGATCACTTGAGCCCAGGAGTTGGAGGCTGCAGTGAGCTATGATGATGTCACTGCACTCCAGCCTGGGGGACAGAGTGAGACCCTGTCTCTAAAATAAATAAATTAATTAAAATATGATATTTTATGCAAATTTCGTGTGTATCTTGGAGTTGGGAGGACCCCACCTATGCATTGTTGAGTGCCTAATATATACCAGGTAGGCAATCTATTGGTAAAGAAACTCTGATTTCAGTTTACCTGGGTTCAAATGTCAGTTTCATCACTTACTAGCTATTGTGCCATTAGAAAAACAGTGTCTTTGTGTTTGTTTCCTCACAATAGGTTAGTACCTAACCACACAGAATCTATGTGTGAATTACACGAGTTAATTTGTATAAAGATAAAAGATATTTATGTAAAGACTCCTATCGGCTCATAGAAGGAACACAGATGTTAATTATTATTATTATCAGGAACTTACATATATCATCTCACATTTTCATCCTAAAGGAGCAGAGTTTGTATTATCATCTTCATTAGGCAGATGAGGAAAGGTCAAGCTAACTGCCAAGGTCACGTGGCCTGTAAGTACCAGAGCTGGGATTTGAACCCGGGCCTCTGTGGGTATGTTGCAGTCCAGTGGATCTAACTGGACTGCTCTGCAGCTCATATTTGTCCATCCTGTTTCCAAGAACATCAGGACTTGTTTGTCAAATGCCTCCCCGGATTTCTCGGATAGGGTGCGGAAGAGAGGCCTGCGCTCTCGGACAAGCGGGGGGGGGGGGGGGGGG
>VBSM01000361.1:5960252-5998435 GCA_008086735.1 Cheirogaleus medius | reverse complement strand
CCCCCCCCCCCCCCCCGTGAACTCCCCGGCGTATTCTGGCTCCTCTCCTAAAATGCCCTTCCCACCCCTCATGTTGTCTGTCCAGACGCCATTCCGGAGTCAGCTCCTGGGAGAAAACTTCCTTCCTGCCTCCCTGTGCCTGTGCTGTTTCCAGCCCTCTTTCAGAGCACACGTGGCGGTCCCGTGGCTTATTTCTTCTGCGTCCACTTTCCCCACTAGACCAGGGGCTCCTCCAGGACAGGGACTGTCCCTCCTTTGTTTGTGTCCTTGGGCACCCACGATAGCACCTGTCACACAGTAGGTGCTCAACGAATGCACCACATGCTCTCTACAAGCATCATGCTCACGCCGACCTGTGATGTCAGTACCATCGTTGTCCCGTTTTACAGGGGTGGGTGGCAATAGCGTGCAGTGGTTATGGACGACAGCCAGCTAGGCCTGGGTTCAAGCAGTAATATTTAGGTCAGTGATTAATACTCAACTTTCTAAAGCCTCAGTTTCCCCACCTATAGGCTGCACGCGCTGACACTCAGCACGCGGTGGGGATTCTGGGCCGCCGGCTGGGGCTGGGAGCTTTCTCTCTTCTCGCCATTCTCTGCCCCTCCTCCGGTCGGGTAGAGTCGTGTTGCCCACGCCCTCCGCCCGGCCCTGTGGCCAGATCCCAGGACGTGTCCGTTCCGGCCCGGCCCGCCCTCCCAGCAGCCCGCTGTGGAAGCTGGAGGTGCGAGGGAAAAAGGGGGAGGACGGAAGTTTGACCCCCTTAAGTGACCAGACCGTCTCCAGTGTGTCCTCCAGAGGTCATGGTCTAAGCTCTGCCGCTGGCTCCTGTTCCCTCACTGATGATAAGGGACACCCTATCCATGGGACCACAAGCCATCCCTCCGGGGCGGGGCACACTGGGCACAAACAGCTCTCCAGGACCCCAAAGAGAACAGGCGCCTGAGGTGTGGAGAGACCTTTACCCTGAGCATCAGCGGATGCCTCTCAGCCCATCCTCAGGCTCCCATTCCCTGGGTCTGCCACCCGGAAAGAGAGAACTCACCCTGCACTTTGGGGAGAAGGCACCATTTAGGGGAGCTGTCTATGCGGAGGAGCCGTAGGGGAGGATGGAGATTCAGATCTGAGCACAGGAACCCTGCAAACCCGGTCTGTAGATGACCCTAACTGGGTTCCATCAACATACCGGCCGGCAGTGGCCTCTTGGGGACCCCTCAGCTCTTCTCCTGAGTGCTGTGTGGGCAGAGGGCATCAAGATAGGCCACAGGGAGGAAAACGGCTGTCCCTCCTTGTCCTCTGCCTTCTGCCTTGCCCAGAATCAGCCTCTCATTCAGTGACACCTTCCGCACTGGGTTGAGTGGCAGTCAGGAAACTGTGGACCAGGTTCTGACTTTGGTCACATGTACACACAGTCCCACCAAACAGGCATCAGGGAGTGAGCCCAAAGGTTCTGGAAGGATCCCTTGTACCTCTCCTCGGGTGGACAGTGTAGCCGGAAGTGCTGAGAAAGTGGTCTGGACCTCATACCCCACTGCCCCTCCCATGGCGTTTGGGGGTGGGGGGACCCGTGGGCAGAGGAAGGTGACTCTACTGGGCTGCCTGCGTGACTTCTGGGTTCTGTGCTCTGGAGCCCTGGCTGCCACACCGCTTGTGTTCCTGCTTCTGGGACTGTGTCTTCATGGCCGAGCCCTGACAGTTCCTCCAGTGTCCTCCCTCGGATGGGTGGGTGCGGGAAGGTGCAGAAACCTCAGCCTCCTCTACCAGAAGGGGCCTCGAAAAGGCCACCCCCCGTGTCCTCTGGCTGATGGGAGCCCAGTAAAGGCTGGGAGAGGACAGCCCCTCCTGTCACCCTGGACACCAATTCCCGGAGGATGGGCCCTGCCTCCCCTAACAGCCTGGGCACCCAGCTCTGGCCTCCGGGGCTGCTGGGCTGGCGTGGGGTGGTTTGGGCAGGAGGAGGCAGGGACAGGCCTCTGGTTTCTGCCCTCTGCCCTCATCCAAATTGCCTCCTTCACCTTTCCCAGGTTGTGTTTACCTTGGCCTCCTCCCCCTGCCCTGTTCTCCCAGCCGATCTGATTGCTGTAATTAGTTAATCAGTAACTGGCATAATTTCCCCCTGATTAATGCAGGAATAATCACCCGCCAGGGCTGCCAGCAATTTGCTTATCAGAGTCACTTTGAAACAGCTTTGAAAATGAACGATTGGCACCTTCCTCAGGGTTAAAATTAGAGCCCAAGGAGGCTGCCCTCTGCCGTGGGCCGGGTGTGTCAGGAGGGACCAGCAGGGGAGCCCCAAACCCACTGTGGGCGCCAGCGAGGGCCACACTTTCCACATCTGGCTGGGTCCAGAAATGTTTGCTTGATGGAGAAAGGACAGATATGGTTTCTACTCTCTGTGTGCCGGCAAAACGGGCTCCCAGGGACACAGGGAGACAGGTGGAGGTGCTGCGGCTCCCTCTGGGCTGGAGCTGGTGTGTGGAGACGGGGACAGGAGGCTTGTCCTAGAAGGAGGGAAAGCCAGCTGAAGAGGGGCAGGTGACAAGGCAGGAAGGCGGGCCTGCTCTAGACAGTGATAACAACATTAGCAACAGCAAAACCGCAGCACCTCGACCTTTCACGGAGTAGAGGTGCACTAGGTTCTTTATATACGTGATCCCATTGAATCCTTATAATAATAAACACTTAATGAGCATGCACTATGTGCCAGTGTTGCTTCATTTTTATAATTTTATTTTTAATTATGGAAATTTTCACACAGAAACAAAGAATTGTAATAATTGAACCCCTATGAGCTCAACACCCAGCTTCTATAAGTTATCTGTATTTTTCTAACCTTGCTTTATCTATTTCACCCTCCATCCTTGTTCTTGCTGGTGTTTGAGTATTTTAAAACCAGCCCCAGACAACATATCATTTCACCTGTAAAATGAGATGCAGGTAATAAGAGCATCTTCCTCGTAGGATTGTTGCAAGGATTTAATGAGATGGTGCATGCTTAGGTCTTAGGACACAGACACGCCATGGATATGGGTGATTATTACAGCAGTGGGGGCATGTTGGTTGGCATGTTTAAATCCGTAGAGTCTAGAGGAGAAGCAACAGGCAAAGCCAAGGAGCGAAGCAGGTTCACCGTGCACTGATTACTTGCCCACGTCTGGTGAGCCAGAGCGCTCACACACACAGCTATAATACACGAGACAGGTTTATTACTTATAGATAGGCAGCAGGTGACAATGCAAGCCTGGGATTCATGATGCATCAGTCCCGCAAGACTCAGGAAAGCTGCCCAGGGTGGATGGAGTCTGGTCGCCGCCTACCCCACTTGTGCCACAGCCAAGGGACCCCCCGAAGTAGCCTGCCATGGGTTTTATACCCGGGGGCCGCAGCACACTGGGCTAAAGCATTGCAGACATTCTGTTTCTAGGAGGGACTGGAAAAGAGCCCAGACGGCTCCAGCCAGTCCTTCCTTATCTCGGATGTTGCATTCCCGCACACCTTACAGTGATTTTGGAGTCCACCAGGAGGAAAGAGGGGAGACCTGCCGTGCATAGACGCTGCTGCGGGGGCCACTCAGACGGCGTGGGGGGGCAAGGCTGGTGCGACTGTTGCTAACACTTCCTGTGCATGTGGGTCACCTGTGGAGCTGTGACTGGGGACTGGGGGAAAGGTCACAGGGGACTGTGTCCTCACAGCTGAGCTATGACCCCAGCATGTACACACCTTTCTTTCCAGCGCTCCTCCATCAGCTTGAAGAATGGAAGGACAAGGGGCGGGCAGGTGATCAGAGAATAGTTCTCATTCTCTCAGGAGGGGACACCATGACATCGCGTCAGGGGAGGTCTGGGGGGTCCCTTGAGTACCTCTGTGCCCTTGGGTGCTGCGGGTGCTGCGGGTGCTGTGTCATTGCACTTGCTTGCAGGTGCACTGCTGGGCTATGAGGGAGAGGAGGAAGAGTGGTGGAAGCTGTTGCCCCCGCCCACAGGGGCCCGCACCCTAGGAACACGACTTAAGCAACCATCTGTACACCAAGACAAGCGTCATCACCTGGTGGTGTGCCAGTGTCCAAATCAGCTCCCACACCTGGCTTGCTGGGGCCCTGACCCTGAGCATGTGACTGCCCACGTGTGCATGTGTCCGTGCGCACATGTGTGTGCACGCATGTATGCATACACGTGGACTCACGCTCCTGACTTGCAAACGAGCTGTCCTGTGCACACATTGTCAAGGAGCGCCTGTCACAGAGGAGCTTTTGTCAGGGTGAGAAATAACAAGACGTTAAATTAGAAACATTTCTCTGTCAAATAGGTGAGGCTGTATGACTAGCTGCATTTGAAAAATTAATTTAAACTCCACAAAAGAATTTTTAAATGGCCTTTATTTTAAAAGAATTGTGCCGTTCTCCGTGCTTGGGAAGCTCTTATGGCCAATTTGCAGGGAGTACAGGAAAATCAGCTTGATAGACTGGGCACGGGCCCAGTGTGTGCCCCCGCACCCCCGCCATGGGTAGGTCCCACTTTCCACGGGCAGGGAGTGGGGCTTGCCCACTGCCCTTGCACAACACTGACACTTTGCATTCATCTTCTTCCTTCTTGACTCTCTCACCTCCTCCACTTTGCTGACTCTGAACCCACTCACTTCTTCTCCTACCTCTTTGGTGGCTCTACCAGCTCCTGACTCTGCACCCCCTTAAATGCAGTCAGCCCCCTGGGCTCCGTCCTCAGCAGAGTTCGATGCCCACACCACGTGCTCCTTGTGTGATGCTTTGATCCTCTTGTCTTCAAGCCTTTTGTTGCCACCATGCAGAAAACTCCCAAATAAATCCCTACCCCTTGTCCCGATCTTTCTCCAAGGACGCCAGACGGCAGTTCTCCCGCGTACTGGACACTTCCACTAGGCTCTCCTGCTGGAAACTCAAATTCAATTTGTCAGTATCAATTTGTCGGACTCTTCCTCTGCAAATCAGATTATCCTTCTGCAATCCTCAAGCCTTCAACCTGCACCAACGCCCTTTCAGCCCCTCAATCCAGAAATGCGGGAGTCGCACCCTGTCCCCACTGTAACCATGTGGATCCAGGGGGTCCCACATCTGAATGTCCCTTCCTTCTACCTCCTCTCGGCCTGCCCTCTGGCTGCCCTCCAGGCGGGAGTCTGTGCCCACTCTTAGGATCTGCAGGATCTGCCTCTCATCTTGTTTTCCTGCCATCCACCCTGAACCCTAACCAGGGTATAAAGTCCAGACTGCTCAGGATGGCACGTGTGAGCCCTCTGTGCCTGGGCCCATCCAGCTCCTTCCCCTCATCCGCTCTACTCACTCCGCTCTCCCCGACGCCTCTGCCCGTGCACCATCCTGCATGTGGCGACTTTCCCAGAACACACCAGGCACTTGCACACATTCGTCCCGCAGCCACCTTGATTTCTGCCTGTCCCGTTCCTACTCACTTTATTAGTTGGCATTAGGTTCAGCTGCCAAAAATAGAGACCCCCAAGTAATAGTAACTTAAGACAGATGTTACTTCTCTTTCACATAAAAGTCTAGCCTGGGCCCTCAGGGACATAGGCTCACTCTAGTTTACTGACTTGTCTCTAGGGTGTGGTTCCCATCCTCATGACTCAAGGCAGTGGCCAGGGCTCCGGCCATTACCTCTGTGCTCTAAGCATCAAGGAGAACAAGACTATGTGTGGCTGACTTTAAGGAAATCTACCTAAAGTTCCTTGCTGCGTTTTCATATACATCCCATTGGCCAGCTGCAAGGAAGGGATGTGACATTTAGTCTTTATGTGGAACCACGAACCTGGTTAGAAATGTGATCTGGGGTTGCATCGCTGCCAAAGAAGAGGAGAGAGGATATGGGGACAGCTAGAAGTCCCTGATGTCATCTGGCAGAGACCCACTCAAATGCCTCTTCCTTTAAGCGCCTTCTCAGATCCGCACACGGAACGAGCCGCTTCTTCCCAGGCCCTTGCCTACGGCGTTTGCAGATCTTCTCTCTGCTGCCGCGGCAGTCAGCTCTGGAGCGGGACTCCCCTCCTAGACTGTCCGCCCCGGGAGACAGGGTAGTGTGTTCCACAGCCTAGAGCCTCCTCATGGCCAGTCGCGGGTGCTCAGAAAATATGTGCTGACCGGACTGACCTGGCTCTTTAGCATCTCGGGTCCTTCCTCCCTGGGGACCAGTGGTGTCGCTTTGGAGGTGCCTGGTTGCCGTCAGGATCCCAGCCTGGAGGTGGTGCACACATAGACCGCCCATTGTTTATGGTTCATTTGCTTTTATTGAACAGTGCTTTCTTGAGGTATAACTTATATACCTTAAAGTTCCCTAATCTTAAATCTAAGCTCAATGACTTTTTATAAATGCACACACGGCTTAAGTACCATGCAGAGCAAGGGAGAGAGAATTTCCAGCACCTCAGAAGGTGCTCTTGTAACCTCCCTAGTAACAGCCCCTGCAGACGTAGCCATTGTTCATATTTTGTGTGTCACGGTGGCTTTATTCATGCTTATATTAACTGCAGGGACAACTTGCTGCTTGGTGGCTGGGAAGAAAGCAGGAGCCTGGGTTGGGAAGCATCTATCACTCTAACTCTAAGTCTTTCCCCAACTATCTATGTGCCAGTCAAACTAGTCTTTAAGTTCCTTTAACTCACTCAGCTTTCTCTGGCCCCAGGCCTTTGCACATGCCATCTTAGCAGCACTCTTCCTCCACATGTGGCTTATCTAATTCCTGTTTGAACTTCAGGGCTCAGCTCAAACATCGCTGCTTCATGAGGCTGTCCCTAGCCCCACTCAAACTGGATTCTTCACTTCCACAAAACCTTGAATTTTTTCTTCTGAAATAGTCATCACCCTTGTAATTTTGTAAGTCTTGGTGTGGCAGACACACCCTAAAGTGACCCCCCCACCAATGAATCATTCCATTGTATAATCCCCTCCCCTTGTGTGTGGATGGGACCTGTGACTTGATTTTCTAGTCAATAGGCTATGTCAAAGGTGAAGATATTTAGCAGTTCCAAATCAGTTGATTTTGAGTTAATTAAAAAAACCATATTCTCCTGGGTGGGCCTGACTTAATTAGAGGAAAGACCTTAAAAGGACTGAGGCCCTCCTTGAGGGCAAACACGCTCCTGTTGGCCTTGAAGAAGCAAGCCACCAAACAAGGAGATTAACTCTGCCAAGGATCTGAGAGAGCTTGGAAGCAGATCTTTCTCCAGCCAAACTTCTGATGAGATTGTAGTCCAGCTGACACCTTCCTGTAGCTTTGTGGGACCATGAGCAGAGGACCTAGATAAGCTATGCCGGGACTTTTGACCTCCAGAAACTGAGATAAGGAATGTGTGTTGTTTTAAGCTTCTAAGTATGTGATCATTTCTTACACAGCAATGGAAAACTAATACATCTGCAATTACCTCCAAGCCTATGAGCTCCTTAAGAGCAGGGACCTTGTCTAATTCTCTCTTTTTTTGAGACAATCTCACTCTGTCACCCAGGCCCAGGTGCAGTGGCATCATCACAGCTCACTGCAACCTCAAACTCCTGGGCTCAAGCAATTCCCCTGCCTCAGCCTCTTGAGTAGCTGGGACTACAGGCACACCACCATGCCTGGCTAATTTTTTTATTTTTTGTAGAGATGGGGTCTCACTATGTTGCTCAGGCTGGTCTTGGACTCCTGGCCTCTAGCAATCCTCCTGCCTTGGTCTCCCAGAGTGCTAGGATTACAGGCGTGAGCCACTGCGCCTGGCCTTTTTGTCTTATTCTTATTGTGGAAATCCTTGACCTCTAATATAGAAGTTCCTAAACTTTCTTGGTTCACCGCACCTCAGTGTCAATTTTTTTCATGATGTTGCTAGATCAAAAGAAATATCTAATGCTTCCATTTATTAAGTAGCAATAGCCAAAGAACTTAAAAAGAATTTATGGGCCAGGCATGGTGGGTCACACCTGTAATCCTAGCACTCTGGGAGGCCCAGGAGGGAGGATAGTTTGAGTTCAGGAGTTCAAGACCAGCCTGAGCAAGAGCAAGACCCCATCTCTACTAATAATAGAAAAAATTAGCTGGACAACTAAAAATAGAAAAATTAGCCAGGCATGGTGGCACATGCCTGTAGTCCCAACTTCTTGTGAGGCTGAGGCAGGAGGATCACTTTAGCCCAGGAGTGTGAGGTTGCTGTGAGCTAGGCTGACGCCTCCGCACTCTAGCCCAGGCAACAGAGTGAGACTCTGTCTCAAAAAAATAAAAAATAAATAAAAATAAAAATAAGAAGAATTTATGTCCTAACAACTTAGTGGCCATTTGAAAAAAATAATACACATAAATTGAAAGATAAAATAATATTTTTACTTCCTTCTTAACTGCAATGACTGACTTGCAGAAAGTATGCGCCTGTTCGTAAGCCTTGGGATCAGATTGAACACCACCACCTTTATCCTCATTTCCTGTTTCACATTGATTTTCACATGAATAAAAAGCTATCTTCACACAGATGTGACATCATCAAAAGGAATGGAGTGCAATCTAATGTTTAGTGCGAATGCGAACTACCTCAACTGCCTTACTGTGTTTCCTTTGGAAATTTAAATGTCCCATAGAGCCCCTCCCTGTGAGTTTTCTGTGGTACCCTGGGATACCTCGGCACACAGTTTGGGAACCATGCACCTGGTAGGTACACAGAAGGGATTCAATGAATAGTCATTAAGTGAGTGAATGAATGAATGAATGAATGAACCGTGGTGGGAAGGGAACCCAGAGAGGGCCAGAGAGGGCTTTGGAGAGGGCTAGCACAGTGTTGCCCTCAGTCTGCGACACGGCCGGGACCGCAGCAGGCCTGTGGCGGGAGTTGGAGCCGTGAAGAGACGCAGCAGCTGCTAAAGATGCCAGTGGAGGGGCCGGGTGGGGACACCAATGCCCCGGCTTTGCCCTTCTTGCCTTCCAGTCTCTCACCAGTGCCTCCCCTCGGCCAAGACCCGCAGGAAACCAGCTGCAAAGAGCCTGACAAACGCAGCCCGCGGGGGCCAAGCCCTGTTATGAAGAAGAGTGAGGAAAGGTAAGAAATGGATCTTAACATAGACAAGGCTGGGCCTGCTAAGAGGGTTTGAATGAGTTGGCTAGGGGACGGAGACTGGGCTGAGAGGGGGGTCACCACCCCCAAGCTCTTAGTCTGGCGGGGGATCCAGCAGACACGCCTCTGAGAAGGGCCTGCGTGTCCTGGACTGGACTGCAGAGGGTCCCCTGTGCTCTTCCAGACACCAGGGAGCTCCTCCTCCCAGATCTGGTACTGAGCCCCAGCCCACACCGTATGAGCCAGACCTGTTGCCAACCGCTGTGTGATGTCCACAGGGGCACTCAACCACTCTGCGTTGTGGTCTTCTCACTGTCAAATAAGGGCTTGGACAAGACGAACTCTTGGATTCCTCCTATTTTTGTCATTATCCTTTCAGTGCATGGCCAGACCCGACTCTGAAGGTGAGGAAGTACAGAAAGGCGACTTGTAGGTACAGAAAAGGGTAGGTGCCTCTTTATCTGTAAAACAGGACCTGGAGGCAGGTCACCAGCAGATTGGATTCATCTGAACCCTGGGCTTTTGTCTTCTTCCTGGAGATATTGCCAAGGGCCAGGATCTTTCTCTGGAAGGAGTAGAGTCCCAGGACAGTCTACCCCTGTGCCTCCTCTTGAAGGGGTGCAGAGAGCTTAGCGACCGAGAGGTGAGATCATCTCACTCCGGAGGCATCTGCAGGGATCTCGGGGAAGGGAGCAGGGGTTGGGAAGCAGATCTGAGGGCTCTGAGAGATCGAAGCAGGGATGAGAGGAGGGAGCCAGACCAGAGGTTGCCAATGACTCACAGACCTGGGGAATTTCAGAACTTGGACACACTCACGACCTAGTCCAGTCCTCTCACTTTACCGATGAGGAAACTGAGGCCCAGAGAAGGAAAGTGACTTGCTCAAGTTTCCTGATCTACTAACGTTACCAGCCAGCCTCTGGACCCAGCCTGGTTCTTCTCTCAAATACAGCTGTCTCCCACGCCACACGCAGATCAAAACCGACTTGTTCCATGTCTCGTTCTCCAAGGGCTGTGCTTTGGATTATCTATTGCTCCAAGAAGAGAACCAAGCAGCAAGTTTTCAATGAATCATGGGTTTCATGTGCAGCCCTACTAACATATCAGCCCCACGAAGGCAGGCATGTTATCTGTTTTGTTTCCCACTGTGTTGCCAGTACCTAGAACAGCGCCTGGCACATTACAGGAGCTCTGTCAATGATCGCCACTCGGAAATCGGAAGTCTGCGGAAGATGAGCTTCCAGACACCAAGTGCCTCAAATGGTAGCTGTTTCAGGTTTTGGCTGGGGGAGCTATTTGAGGTTCCCCCCAAATCATGTAGGAGATTAGTACATAAGACCCTCCCTCCCTCTTGGACACAGCCCAGCACCACCTTGGAGCTGTTTTTTCCGAAGATGTTATTTTCAAGCTCCAAGCCCACATTCTCAAAGGCTCATTAGATGTCTCCTCCTGGATGGTTGTCAGGAGTTGAATTGTGTCCCCAAAAAGATATGCTGGGGGTACCCGTGAATGTGGCCTTATTTGGTCAAATTAAAATGAGGTCAGACTGGATTGGGTAGACCCTAATCCAATGACTGGGATTCTTGTAAGAAGAGGGAAATTTGGACATAGACACAGGGAGAATGCCACGTGTCCGCAGAGGCAGAGACTGGAATGATGCATCTACCAACCAAAGAGCACCGAGTGGCTGGTTCTGGCAAACAACTGGAGTTAGGAAGAGGCAAGGAAGATTCTTCCCTAGAGCCTATGGAGGAAGCGTGGCCCTGTCGACGCCTTGATTTTGGACTTCTAGCCTCCGGAACTGTGAGAGGATAAGTTTCTGTTCTTTTAAGCCATCCAAATTCTTGGTGTTTGTTATGGCAACCCTGGGGAACCAACACGATGGTCCATGGTACCTCAGACACGTTCCAGCGAGGACAACTTTCCCTTTCCAGCCACACCTCTCGCAGGTGTGCTCGTCCTGTCTGCGGTGTCCCCACCTGGCCTTCATCCAGGTTGGAAAAATCTGCACTTCATCCTTATTCATTCGTTGGCAAATCATTGCCAAGTCTTGTTCTTTTGCCCCAGTCATCTGTCTCTCTTCTCTCTCTCCCCTGCCACTTTCTTAGTTATTCCGGGTGCTTGTAACCCCTGCTCCAAACCGGCTCACATGGGATCCAATAATGAATTTCCCATAGTATAGCTAAAAACCAGAGCAAACGACCCTGTGGGGTCCCGCTGAGGCCCCTGGCTCCCCTGTGCCCAGCAGGCGAGCTCGAGTGTTGACTGACAGGAACTCACAGCTGCTCCTTCTTGGAGAATCGCCCTGGGCTGTGGGAGTCGTCACCTCGGGGAAAGTTGTGCCCTCCCCTCGGGGTGGCCCACAGCCAATGGGGTACAAACGTCCAGCCCCCCTGCCTCAAAGCAGGGCTAAGTCTGCGGCGTCATTCATGCTCCAGAGCTCCCTGAGATATCAGGCTGCAGTCCCCGTCCCTGCTCAGCCCTGCCCCTGCCCTCCCCTGCCTTCCTCCCTCCCTTTCTCCTGAGAGTTCTTCCTCGGTGATCACATCGCTTGAGTCTCACCTCAGGCTCTGCTTTTAGGGAGCCCACCTAACATCACCCTCGATAGAGCAATGGAGTCCCTTAGTGAAATCTGCACTCCTTCGCTCGGCATTCAAGGCCCTCTGTGGTCAGACCCAGGGCGCCCACTTTCCCAACCTTGTCCCCACGTCCCCCTCCCTTGCTCTGAGTGCTGAGCGTGGTAGATTGTTTGACTGCCCATTGAGTCGGACACATGTTCCCCCACTTCCCACCTTGAAGCCTTTTCTGTGCTCTTCCTTCTGCCTGTTCTTCCTCCTCCTCCTCCCTCGCCCATGGCTCTGAAGCACTAGCCACACAGGTGCTGCCTTCCCACAGCCTTCCCTGCCCGCGGGCTGCCTCTGCTGCTTTCTACTGACACGGGTCACTTTCTGCTCAGTCATCCCGGCGAGAAGGAAGTTACATCACATTATTTCTGTCTCAGTTGAGGCCCCAAAGTTAACAGGTGCCAGCTAGTCCGCATCCAACGCGAGGTTAGAGACCACGCAGCAGGACTTACGAAGGAGGTGTCTGAGAGCCGGGCTCTCCGTAAGCGAGGCTGGGAGGCTGGGGGAGCCTGAGGTCCGAAGGAGACGGTCTCGTCTCTCTGTGTGCGGGGGTGAGAACTGGGGGTCGGGTTTAGAACTCACGTCTGGGAAACCTGACGGGTCAGGGACTGTACCTGGCCAGCTGCTTTGATGGCAGAGGAGTCTGTGTGTGTAGGGACAAAGGATGCTGTGGATTTCTCCTGCGGCATCTGGGGCCACCTGGGGTGGGCTTATATTCTTTCCAAAGGGGCGGACCAGCAGGTGCCCAGAGATCGAGGGCAGATGAAATGACAGCTGGACGGTGCCACACCTGCAGCAGGGACTGGCGACAGCTGAGAAAGCTCAGCAGTGGGCGGGGAGGGTGTCTCCAGAGAACCCACGAGGGCGCCCCGCATGAGAGAACGAGTGAGCTTCACACACCTGCCAGGCCAGGGAGAGCATCGCGCGAGCAGGTGACAGTGCCAGGCGGGTCAAGCCCTTCCTGCTCCGTGCCTCCCCGCCCGGACTTGCAGGGGCAGACATGGCCCGCTAAGTGGGGGAAGGAAAAGGCGCTCCACTGGGGGGAGGGGGAGAAGCTTGTGGACCCTGTCCCTCCCCTCCCCACAGCCGGAGGCTGGCCCGAGTGAGCCCCCACCTGCGGGGGGCAGCAGGGAGACCTGTGAATTCACGTGAAGGTGTCTGCTCGGGCCATATGTAGACCGGACGTTAAAAGCACACACGTTTTATTACGGAAAATTTCAAACATATCCCCAGGTAAAGAGAATGCTATAATGGACTCACGTGCCAGGGCTCAGCTTCAGTAGCGGCCGGCACACGCCAGTCTTGTTTTGTCTGCGCTCTTTCCTTCCCTTAGTGCACTGGACATTTTAGTCACCAAATGGAGCAGGTTTTTAATGCAAGCAGACAGGCAGATTTTACTGCCTAGGAGTAGTTTTGGCTTTGTGTGGAGGCGAAGGTGGTTTCGCCTCTCTGTGCTGCCGTTAACACAAGGTCACGGCCCCTGCCCTTCTGACCTCACGTAACATGCCAGCCATTCTGGGAATGGTCTCGTGCCAGGTGGACGGGCGAGACAGTGATGATGAGGACGGTGACTACCAGGATCAGAGAGTAAATGGACGGGGTGTGCGTGGCATGCAGTTGGTGTGGGTGGCATGTGGATTTGGCGTGCAGGTGATGCGGTGGCGGTGTGTGGGTGGCGTGTGGGTGCCACGGTGGTGTGCTGGCGTGCGGTTGGCGTGTCCGCGTCGGCTGGCTCGCCGGGCTCAAGATGTGTAATGATTTATCTGATTTGCCTTCCCCCGTGCCTTCCCTCCCAGCGGCAGCCAGCTGCATCTCATACATACCAAGGTTCTTATCACATCAAGAATTCATAATCATCCCAAAATATTCAATGGGGATATGAAATATTTACACACGAGGCGCCAGACGATGAAACGAGCCTGTCCCCAGACCCTGGCGGAAACCTCTCTCCTGCAGGGAGGGGAATGGTGCTGAGAAGGGGCTGGGGCGTCTTCAAGGGTCCCCATCTATCCTCCCAGAGCTCTGGGGCCTCCGCAGCATGCACTGGGTGTCCTTGTTTGGTGGGGGACCGGGATCTCCAGCCCCTCCCTGCTCCCTGTGTGGGCATTCCCTCCCGGCCCTCCTACCAGGGCGAGGGTGCCTCTGCTTGGCAGGGCATCGTGGGGGCGGGGCTTGACCTATATCATAGGAACCCAGAATCTTAGAAACTTATCCACCTCTCCTTCCCCAAAATGCTACAGGGATCCTCATTTATCTGCTTGCTTAATTCCAGCAAGAGGGAGCTTACTCCCTCATTTAATAGCTGGCGACTTGTGGTTGGATTAGAAAACTTGCCCTTGTACTGAAATGCCTACAAACTCCACTCGATAGCCCTCTTCAGCTCCCTCTGAGGGTCACCTTGTCCACCCCCCTGCCAGTCTGGGTCCTCAGTGTCTGGAGGCCCCCAGCCCTGTCAGCCACACTGGGACGCACCAGAGCACAGATGGGCCCCCGAGCAGCCCTAATGGCCTTGTCTGTTTAATTAGCATGCAATTAGCCTAATGCATATTTCAACATTGCACCGGAGCTGCTCGTCAATCATCTGCAGCTCAGGATGGACAGACAGACAGCCAGCCTGCAGAGCCGGGAGGAAGAAGGTCTTACTGGTGACTTTTCAGGGACACAGCATGCCCAGAGGGTTACAGAGCAGCCTGGAGGGCGGTGCCGTGTTACATGGGCTGAACTCCTCTCTTCCAGCTTCCAGGGCAGGAAAACAGTGCGCAGGCTCCAGTTTCCCCATTGCAGCTCTACCCCACTTGGGCCAGCAGAATTGGTGGTGGCTTCCTGCTGGTAATGTCAACTCCCTGAGTATCCCGTCTGCCCTAGCAGGCTGGGAATCCTTTGAGGACAAGAACCCTGTCTTCCCTTCCTTCTATCTTCTCCTCACCCCACCCAGAATTCTGGCTAAGGACTACGATTCGGACCAGAAAGAGCACTAGACTGGGAGCCACTGAATGCGTGTGATACGTTGACTGAGCCGTGTCTTCCGGCAGAATCCGTTTCCACCATAGTGGCGTGGAGAGAACAGAGGCTTGCAAGTTCGATCTGTGATCCATTTTAGCTCCGCCACAGGCTAGCTGGGGGACCTTGGGAAAGTGCCTTAACCTCTCTGAGCCTCCATTTCCTCACATGCAAATGGGTTCCAATAATACCTACCTTATGGGGGTGGGTGGAAAATTAAACTAGTTAACACTGTGCCAGCACTTGTAGATACTTAAGATACTTTCCTCCCTCCCTCCTGTCCCTGGGCCCTTTGCTGTGGGGAGAGTCCTGGAGGACGAAAGGACCCTCACTGTCAGTTCTGGGTGGCGCCCTGAGTGAGGAGAGCTGGGGTCTGTGCTGAGAGGTGGGGCATAGACTCAGGTGGGCAAGGCATTCCTGATTGACATCCTATTTTCCATGAGGATAAACTGGAATATGACACTGTTACTGGCAGACCCTGTGCGGCAGAACACGGAGGAGCCTAAATATTTCATGGTCAAATTCATCAATAATGGAGACTGAGACTAAATTACATAACTGTCACCTTTCCGTTAAATAATATTTTCTGCAGGGGGCTGGGAGGGGGCCATGGAGGCCTTTATTGCAAGTCATGAATGATTTAACTCAGCAAATAAAGGGAGTCAGGAAGAGACAGAGAAAGAGGGATTTTCTAGGATCATCTAACACATCATCCCACCATCCAGGGCTGGCTGGGAGGGATCTGGAAGGTGTGAGGGTCTTCTGGGAGGAGAGGGTCCTGCTGGGTGTGTCTACAGGGAGGCTTTGAGGGTTGGGGACACATCTTCCAGAGCCAGGTAGTGTGATGAATATGCCATCTTTGAGTCTCACTGTCAAGTTGTTCATTTGACATGGATATGGACAGAAAGTAGCTCAGAGACAACCAGAAATCAAGGGCCGTGTCTCCCTATCAAATAGAAAGGTGCTCTGGTTGCAGGGCCTTGTTTATCCCACCAGACCAAGGGCTTTCTGAGGGCAGGAGGTGTGTCTCCTCCATCAGAGTTGCAGCCAGTAGAGACAGGAACTGTGTCTTCCCCCATTAAACTGGGGACTTCCAAGGTCGGGACCTGTGCCTTCCTCATTGTCGAGCTCCCTGAGAGCAAGAGCACCCCCTTCCATCAGAGCCCATCTCCTTGCAGGCAGGGACTGGGCCTCCCCGGACAGACCCAGGGCTCCCCAAGGGCTTGGCATGATCAGAGGGCAGGTGTCTCGGAGTAGAGGGATTCCTAGCGGGCAAGACATCTGTCCTCCCAATCAGAGTGGGGCCCCTGTAGGCAGGGACAGTGTCTCCTCCGTTATACTGGGGGCTTCTTGAGGTCCCGGCATGTAGCTTCCCCATCAGACTGTGGAACGCCTGAGGGCAGAGGCTGTGTCTTCCCTTTCAGACTGGATGCTCCTGGAGGGAGGTGCCTAAATCGCTCCTCACTTCTCCTTGGCTTAGCGGAGGCTGGAAGGGATGGGGTGAGCTGGTGCTGGGTCTCAGCCCAGGCTGGCCCTCCCCTCCCCAGAGAAGGAGGCCTGGTGGGCGTGTGTGCAAACTCGCCCTGCGTCTCAGCCCTCCGTGGGAAGGGCGAGGGTTGGGAGCGCCGTGCCCGCTAAGTGTATAATTACACAGTACTTGGGGTAATTTTCCTCTTCCTCAAGAAGCGCACGTTGGCCCTGATTTTCCTATCTGCAGATTGTAAGCTCGTAATTAGCAGCAAATTACCCACACAAGTGACAAATTTTTGTGCTTTCAAGTAAACAGACAAAATACCCACAGTTCATAAATTGCCTCTCCGTGCAGTAGGCACCTGGTTCCCGGAGATGCCCGGCCGGCCCACACGTGGCAGGGAAGGGGGTGGACAGCCGGCGTGAGGGCCGAGGCTGCCGCCAGGGCCTTCAGGGCCTATGGGCTTGCTGGAGCTGGTCCTTCTACTGCCGGCCAGCCCAGCACGTGAGAATCCCTGGTCCAGGTCAGCTTCGTGGCCTCTGACATGGCTGTGGAGTGCCAGGGTGGCAGCACCGGTCTTGAAGATAAGAAATAGATGCTCATGCCCCCGTCTGTCACCTAGGAGCTCACTGAAACTGGCCCCGTGTCATCTCCCAGCTAGTTCCACCCCTCTGGGTTACCTTGTGCCTATTCCTTGCCTTTGAACATGATTCTTAACCTTTTTTGTGCCAAGGAACTTTGGCAATCACATGAAGCCTTGGGACTCCTTCTCAGTATAATATTTCAAATACATAAAATTAAACACGCAGGATTAAAGTGTGTTGAAATGCAGTTTTATCCTGGGATCTAGGGTTGGAACCAGCACCAGCGAGCTTCTTGTCCCAGTTCTAGATGGATGCACTGGTAAGAAGCCTGAACTTCAGCATCAGATAAGTTTGGGTTCAAATCCTGGCCCTGCCACTTTCTGGCTGTGTGGCCCTGGGTAAGCCAGGCAGAGCTGGCCTGTATTGGTTTGCAAGAACTGATTGTTAAATTTTCTTGAATATTATGAGCTTACTGACTTCAAGTTGGTAGCTTTAAATTAGTCTTGGAAGTATTTACACCACGATTTTGGCAAATACTACAATTTCTTCTTCTTCTTCTTGTCTTCCTGTAGAGCTAATTACTAGCACACCACTGCCTGAACACTTTCGCTTTGAACCCTGGTGAGCCCTGAACCACCACCTAAGAAGTTCTGCTACCCTTCGGGAAAGACCACCACGTGGAACATTCCAGTGGAGAGGAAGAGGCCCTGAGACTACACGGAGGAGAACCCGAGAACCCAGGGATATGGCCTGGCAGAGCCTTTCCAGCCAGTCCCCAGCCTCCTGCTGAGATGCCCAACCTGTGCACGAGGAAGTCATGAACTTCCAGCCCCAGGAGACGTCACATGGATCAGAGATGACCTGTCTCTACTGTAGCCTGTCTGAATTCCTGACCCATGGGATTATGATAAAACAACACTGGTTGTTTTAAACCATTAAGTTTTGGGGCACTTTATTAGGCAGCAGTAGATAACCGAACTGCCATCTACCCCAGAGGCAAGGATATCCCCACGTCCCCCATCATGGTCTCTTCATTCTGTGCCTTCTCAGCCCTTTCTGCATTGCCTGGGTTTCAGGAAGCCCAAAGGAGAGGTGCCCCCGCTCTCTTCACCCCAACAGGGGCAGCTTCACTTGCCCCTGAGCCACCCTGATCTTCTGGGGATCCCAGGGGGCTTCCCACTCACACCCCTCCCCCATCCCACATTGCAGACAGGGTGATGTGTCGCGGGGGACTCTGCTGAGGCGGCCGGTGTGCAGCTGGGAGAGGAACAGAGCCCCCTCCCTTCCCTGTTGACATTTGAAAAGGCCAAAATTAGGAGGAAGGTAAATGCTATTCTTCTCTTCTCCTAGGGACCAGGGAAGAAGGAGGCAGACGCCAAGGGTTCTGGTTGTTTCAAGTTTGGAACGGGTGCTGGCACGAGGTTACTGCAGGACGAGGGGTGGTTGCTGGTGGGCTCGGCATTCTCCACCGGAGGTTCCCTGGGGCCGCTGTGGGGCACAGCTGCCGTCCCCGACCCGAGCCGTGCCCCTGAGCCTGCGTAGAGCTAGAGGCCCCCAGCAGGGTAATGCCACTGATCTGCAAAGTGTTTCTAAGTTCCTAGTGGATACTAATTTTGGGGATTTGCAAATGAGAAATTGGAATTCCCAAGAATTCTTGGAAATTTCTGAAATCATAAGTTATTTTGTGTCTGTCATAACATTTTATTTTACGCATTTTAAGTAATAGTGATTATCATTATTAATGACTGCAAATAATGAGTGACTGTAAACAATGAACAGTGAATCATTTTTCTGTGATAGGGTTATGTTAAAAGTTTAGAGGTCTTTTGTTTGATTTGCTAAATGCATGGATTATTATTACTATGAACCAATATATTTTGACAAGATTATATATTTTAATAACACATAACATTGTCCCCTATCTGATTTAGACATTTGACAAGAGAAAACATTAAAATAAGGAAAGATTAACCCAAAATTAATGCCAAATAAAAGTCAGGAAAAAATTGAAAGCTAACATATTTTTTATTAGAATTTTTTCATTCTTCAAAATGAAAATTTTAAAACACATGAAGTATTAATTAGCCTGACAGTTTTGATCTTTGTTTTGCAACAAATATTCCAGATATAGGAAAAAAACCTTTTGTGTTAACACTGATTGAGTCATCAAGCATGTGTCCAAAGGCATCTTCGGTTGGGTGTTAGGGCACATACTGCTTCCTATAGCCTTTTTTTTTTTTTAAACAGTGAAAGTACTTTGTCTGCTAGCCCTGATTTTCTTTTTTCCCACTGAAATTGATATTGCTCATTCAGATTTTAGATCAGTTTCTACTTTTATGTCTGAGAATTCCACAACATTCTTATCTTCTTCTCTTCCATAGCAAATATTCAAACACTGGTAAAGGCCAGTGACCATGACTGAATACTATTTGAAGAATGTAACATTTGGATATCCTAGCAAGGTTAACAGTATACGAATACTAAAATTGCCAACGTAAGGGCTTATTTTGCTTCCAAAACTTATGTCTTGAAATATTGCTCACAGGATTTGTAGAAAGTATAGTATGCATATAACTCATTAATATTTATTTTGTTTGTAAGAATGACTCACCATTGGCAGCAGAGAGGGCCACAAACATGCTTTGATATAACGGCAGTAACTACAAGCAGGACTAACTGATTAGACGCTGATGTTCTTGCCTGTGAGCCCCTGTCCCAGCTCCCAGAAGTTTTAGCCTTTGACTCCATGTCGTAGGGTTTCTGGCTCTTGCTTTCAACTTGCCATCAGTTGATTCCTTCGAACCAGTAACATCTCTATGTTGATGACGAAGCTTTAATGATCACGGGGGAATTATAATACTTTTACCCATTTTTCAGATTTCTTGATTAACTTCTCTAGGGATTTTGGATTTGGGGAAGGATAATCCCTGAGAAATGCTGGCATTGCAACACTAGGTCTACAGCAAGGCGTAGTGGGGGCAAGCTTCATCCAAGGAGAGTGAACTCTCAACGTGCCCCCTCTGGGCAGGGTGGGACGCTCTTGCTCAGGTTTGGAAAGGTCATTAAAGAGAGAGTTGGACTCTGGCGGAAAGACCACCCAACTTCACTGGCTCCCCCAACCCCCTGCCTCACCTGCTACTCTCTTACAAGGTGGTGTTCCCCAGAGACCTGTCTTTAGCTCTCTTCTTGCCTTTGTTTTCGTGCTCTCTGCCGCACCTCACCCGTGACCTTGGTTTCAATGCACTGGTGAAACCCAAATCCATGTCTGCAGCCCAGACCTCTCCCACTCGTTCACCTTAAGACCCATTTGCAAGTCTTTCCCTTCCTGTCCGCATGACTCCAGACGATGCTGGTTTAGAAGTCTGAATACCCAAAGTAGGAACGCTTTCCCTAGAAGACAATAATGGTCCCATTGAGCTAGGAGGTGAGTTTGTCACCAGGCACTTTTGGTTTCTCATGCAAAAAGGGGGATTATAGTGTGGGCTGGAGTGATTTACCCGAACTAGGACTGGGAAGCAAGGGGGGCAGGGAAGCACATGGGGACACCTCCTGGTACTTCTAGGTCAAGTGGTACAAGTTAATGGAAGACCATGGCAACACTGTCGAAGGCTCATCCTTCTCCAGAAAGCTTAATATTACCCCAGCAGGTAAAGAACACTGACCAGCTGAGGCACTTGAGAAGATAAATGGGACATGGGATGGAATGAAAAATACCAACTACAGCCTTGTGATCAGTTGCAGAAACAAAACCGACAGTATCCGCCTGTATTGTACTCCTTGTATTTATCTATTTTTAACACAATAGATATTGTATTTATCTATTTTTAACAAAATTTCCTTTTTCCTCCCATCCTCATTCCCCATTATTTTTATCCAGGGATGTTTTTGATGGTGATATTTGCAATTTATTGCATAGCTTATAGAATTTCAAGATGGAATCAGGACAGAATGGATTTTCCTGGTTTTCCTGGTATGAATTACTGAAATGAATTTAGGTTGTCCTTTGGGGAAAAGGGTAAGCTTTCATTGTGAGGAATAATTCCATGATGTTGGGCAGAGGCAGGCTTTGGTGGTGCTTATGGTGGGCAAGGTTAACAATGGAAGAAGGGTTAACGATGGATGTTGGGCAGCCAAGAGATGGACCACAGAGGACGTTTGTCATCCTTCTAGGTTGCCTAGGGCTTTCCAACCGTCTTTCTTTACTTAGGACCCCCATATTTTCTGTGTTTGATTTTTCCTTAAGTAGAAGCCAGAAGCTCACTTTCCCAGGCTCCCCTACACCAGGTATGTGACTTAGGCTGCAATGAAAAAATGTGTCCAGAAAAGTCTCTGAAGAAGCATGGCATCTGTTTTGTGAGTGTGGCTGCAGATACACCCAACTTCCAGAGGCTGTGAGATGGTGAAAGTTCTAGGTGGCACCACCCCTTAGACCTGGATGAGAGGGGTCCCTGCTTTGGACCACGCATGTGAGAGAGGCCTGCTCTGCTGCTCCTCCAGCCACACTCCTCCCTGCAGGACCAAGGGACATGCCCACCCAGCACCTACATCTCCACTTCTATTTCTGGCTTCAAGAACCAGGATCCCAACTTTCCTACCAAATGGCCTCAAGCCCACTTCCAGGGCTTGCCCAGGCCTCTGTCCTGGGTCTGTCTTCTGAGGGTAGATCATGCTGCTCTTGTACCCTAGAGGCTGAGGAACAGCCAAGGGGAGTCTGTGGAGGGTGTGGCTACAGCTTGGGCCGGTGGGCAGGAGTGTCTACCCACAAGCACACGAGGTCCCTGGCAGTGCAGGTTGGGGCTGAGGGGAAGAAAGGGGGTATTAGGGGCAGGGGCCAGAGGTTGGTCCCCTGCACCACCATGTTATAGCTCAGTTCTGAGGATTCTAAATCTGGACCTCACCTTCCCTTTATATATAAAGGTATATTTGTCAAGGTAGCAGAATAGGTAGTTTATAGTATTTTCCAAAAATGCTAACAGCAGTATGTCATCTCACTTGTTCTTTCAGATCGTTACTATTCCCCACCAAGAGGCGGAAAGTCTTTCCCTTCCCCTCGAATCTGGGCAGGACTTTGTGACTGCTTTGATGGATAGAATTCGGCAGAAGTGGTACCGTAGGACTTCGGTTGCTAGATCATAAAAGGCAGTACAACTGTGTATGGGTGTCTCTTTCTTAGGAAACTTGCCCTTGGAATCCATCCACCATGCTGTGAGGAAGCCCAAATCAGCCCACATGGAAACACACACTAGGAGAGGAACTGAGGCCGCCAACTACCAGACGTGTGAGTGAATAAACCTACAGACGATTCCAGTCCTCAGTCTTTGAACCTTCCAGCTGAGGCCTCAGACATTACGGGGCAGAGACAAGCCATTCAGGATCTGACTTCTTGATCCACGTAATCTATAAGCATAATAAATGTTTGTTTTATACCACTAAGTTTTGGCATAAATTATTATGCAGCCATAGTAATTGGAACAGATTTGAATATATTTCATTTAATAGATTAACTCTGTAATTTGAAATATTTTGATATGCAGTACGAGAGCCTCCATTGTACTCTTGCCCTGGGCCTCACAAATGTTCAGGATGATCTCTAGTGTTCAGCGCCGAGTGTCATTAGTGTAAGCTACAGGGTCTGTGCCCAGTCCTGGGGGTGGAGTGGTGTCCACAGCAACTGGTCTAGGACATTTTGACACTGTTTCTGGCTGTGTGGTTTCCAAGCCTTGTCCTCTGGTCCTCCCAGGGATTCCGTCAGCCACCTAATCGCCTTTGCAAATTCCTTTTCTGCATAAAGCAGCCAGAGTGTTTTTGTTGCTTGCAACTTGGAAAACCTGGTTCAGATGAAAACTGGCTCCAGGTTGTTTCACTTTGATTGGGTTCAACAGACATTAATTGAGTATCTGCTGTGTGGTTGGCCCTATTTTAGGCAATAGTGATACTAAGATGAACAAGACAGAATCTTATTATTAGATACTAACAGCTAACATTTATTGAACACTAGAATTGTGCCAGACACTGTGCTATGCACCTTTCCTGCTATGTCTCTATTCTCACAACTACTTTAGGGTCCTATCATTAGCTTCATATTATTGGAGACAGGAAAACTGAGACTCAGAGAGTTCAAGTAACTTGATCAAGATCATACAGCTAGTAAACGGTGGAGCTGGAATTAGAACCTGGAGCCATCTGTCTGCAATGACTGCTCTTAACCATCTGCCTCCAGGAGACACCTGTGTCTGGCGGGAAAACGCGCAGATAATGTCATTATAATTTTGATGAGTTAGGGGTATTACTGGGAGCAGGAAGGAGGAGTACTTAGTGGAGATCCAAGAAGCCTTCTGGGAAGAGATGTTGCCTGAGCTGTCATGAGGGATGTGGGTACCTGGTTAGATGAAGGGGGTGGACAGGACACTCCAGACCGTGGGAACTGCATGTGCAAAGGCCCAGAGGCACGAGCTGGAGTGACTGGCGTGGCCCCATGCTGCAGTGTGGGGGCCGGGAGCACAGGGAGGGAAGGCAGGGCCAGGTCCTAGGAGTGCTGTGTGCTAAGTTGAAGAGCCTGAACTTGATTCTGGAGGTTGTGGAGAGCCCCAGAGGGTTTTTCAGTGGATTTGTGATTCACAAATCTCCTCTGGCAGAACAAGGGTTGGCTTATAGGGTGTGTGGGCTGGAAGCAGGGAGTTGTGGGGAAGCCATTGAATAATCCGGGTGAGAAATAAGCAGGGCTGGGCTGAAGCCGTGGAGATGGGAAGAGGAAGTAGATGGAGGGGTTGGAGAAGAGATGGAGAAGGTGGAAGACGTAGGACTTGAATGTGCATTTTAAGAGGGAAGGAAGAGCTCGGGTTATGTCCCAGGTCTGTGCCTGAGCGACGAGAGAATGGGGAGCCGTTCACTGAGGTAGAAATGCAGGGGAAGGAGGCAGCCAGTGCTGGCTGAGTATTGCCAAGTGCAGGCAGCACTCTGGGCCCACCTTGCAGGGATGAGGTGAAGATTAGATGAGTTAATACTCATAGTTGGCTTAGAATAAATAGTGCCTCTCACAGAGTAACCACTCTGGAGGAATTTGCTATTCGTTTTAACTATTGTTAGCCTTGTTTTACAGATGAGGAAACTAGGGCCCAGAGAGGTGATGCGGCCTGCCCGAGGTCACACAGCCAAGAAACCAGCAATCTGACTTCAGGGTAGTGCTCCTAGCCCCGCTCTGTCTGCAGGTCGCTGAGTGTATGTGAGGGTCAGAGGAGTGGGGCAGGTAGGTTCACACTCAGGGAGTGTGAGAAGGATAAAATTGGCGGCCAAGGTCTTAGGCCAGCCTTGAGAGACCCTGGAGCTCACGATGAACTGCAGCACGGTACCGATGCTTAGCACCCTTCGCTGGAGAGTTGGGGATGAACTTAGCACCTCCTGAAGGGTTGTGGTGGGGATGAAGTGGGACAGTGCTGTACGTGTACTCCATAAACTCGCAGCAGTCCCCAACCCTTTTGCACCAGGGACCGGTTTCATGGAAGACAATTTTTCCCCTGCCCGGGGTTGGGAGGGAGGTGTCCCGGGTGGGTGGGTGGGGTGGTGCGGAGCCCAGGCAGTGATGCAAGGCCCCTTTCCTAACAGGCCATGGACCGGTACCAGGCCATGGCCCGGGGAGGTTGGGGACCGGAGTTTAGTCATAAAGCTTAGTCATTAGCATTATTGG
Organism: Cheirogaleus medius; assembly: GCA_008086735.1. Lineage (NCBI taxonomy): Eukaryota > Metazoa > Chordata > Mammalia > Primates > Cheirogaleidae > Cheirogaleus > Cheirogaleus medius. Next base: position 5,974,024 of record VBSM01000361.1, on the reverse strand, counting down.
TGCTTGTGTTTGCATATCCAGGGTTGAGCCCAGTGTCTAGAACTGAACAAATTCTAGTGAAATAAACGTCTGAAACCAAACACCTTGGTTCTGCTTCTGGCTTCCCTGTGGGTGAGTCATTCAGAACCTGCTTCTTCCTCTGCAGCCTGGAGCAGGATCACCACCTCGCAGAGTTCTCGGGGTTCTGTGACAGAATATATGACTGTATTTGAGGACTGTGGGGTGTCCTACAAACGCAGTGTACAGTCATACTCTGTCTCTCCCTCCCTGGAGACTGGAAAGGAGAGTGGGAGGCTGCCTTGAACCAGTGGGCAGCGCGGTGCCTTGTCAGACCAGCGTGTGAGGTCGGCGGGCGGTGGGGAGGATGCGAGCCAGCGTGGGCTGGCACCGATCGCCGGCCCGGGAGGAGTTGTTGAGGCTAATGGACTGTGACCTCCCCCGTGCCTGTCCCAGCTCAGGCCTCGTGGTCTGGCATTCAGCGGTGTTGCATCTGGATGTATGCTTGCCTCTGCACATGCGTGTGGGCGTGCACGCGTGGGGTTGCTCCCGCTGTGTCCCGGCGTAAGGAGGTGGCAGGTACAAAGTCCTGGAGAAGCCTCCTTCTCACATCAGTTCTATCCTGACCCCTCTCACACGCAGGAGAGATAATGGAGTACCGAAGCGTTGGGTTTGTTTGGGCGTCGACCAGTGTGTGTAAGCCGTGCGTGTGCACGCGTGTCTGCACGGGCTGTGCCGGCGCCAGTGGGCCACGCGCGGAACAGCAGGGCCGGTGGTGAGGGGTCTGGACCGTGGCCTATGCTGCTGGCACCAGCGGTGCTGGTGTTGAGGGCGGGGCTGGCAGCGATACAGGGTCCCAAAACTGGGGTCCCCCCTGAAGGCCAAGTGGGTTCTTGGCTTCGCATAGGAAAGAATTGCTGACGGGGTAAGGCAAAAACGAGTTTACTGAGGTAAGAAAAAGTAGTGGTTGCTCCATAGACGGAGTAGTGGCTATCTCTCACAGCAATAGAGAGTAGCATTTTGTGAGTTTCCGGGGTCTTATTTTATACCTTCTATTTAATTTTGTTAAGCGGAGGGAGGATTATTTATAAGATTTCTGGGAAAAGGGTGAGGAGTTCCTGGGACCAAGGGTCCCTCCCGCTTTTAAGCCATATAGGGCAGCTTCCCGGAGTGGCCATGGCATTTGTAAACTGCCATGGCGCTGGTGGGAGTTTCTTTCAGCATGTGAATGTATTGTAACGAGCGTAGAACAAGCAGTTGGGGTAACCCGAGGTTGTCTTTCATGGCCATCTTGGTTCTAGCTGCTTTTGGCGGGCGTCTCCACCGCCTCCTGTTTTATCTGAGACCTCCGCCTGCCACTGCCCTATCTCGGTGGCTCTCGGCTGCCCCTTTCACACATTGCAGCCATTTCTCCCGTGGCTCAGGCCTTTCCTGGAGAAGCAATGGCGATGAGGGGAGGTTGGAAGAAGGAGGGAGGAAGAGGAGAGGCGTCCTCCTCTCTCAGTACCCCGTGTCCAACCAGCAACCTCCCTGACAGTCCAGATCTTACAATAGCATTTATTTTTCTCTAGAGAGCCGTTCACTTTTGCTGGCGTGACTGGGGAGGTGGTAAGTGGGAGAAACTCCCTGCTATGGCACTTTTATCTAGGTGGGGTGAACACACTCTGCCTGGCCTCCCTCTAGACCCTCACTTAAACTGCCCCCACCACCCGGAACGCCCCCATTCAGCTTGACATCTCACCCATCCATAAAGCCTCAGCTCAAATGCACCTGCTCTATTCAGCTTTCCGAGGTCTCACATGACACAATCAAATTCTCCGTTTTTGATGTGCTCCTGGGTTGCAAAGACAACTGTGTATTAGCTCTGAATGGCTTTGAGGCCAACAACTCTGGGTGGGCCAGATTATGATACACCGTAATTTGGGTCAATGTCCTGCCCTGTTTTAGACTGTGAAATTCTTGGGGTTCAGCTTTGTGTGACACTAGGGCCTGATCCAGTGGTGTGTTTGTAAGCGTTTAACAACCAGCTTTCTGGGGACAGGCTCTGCTTTGTGGCTTGAATGTGGAATTGGGAAGAGATGCTGCCAGTGTGTGAGCGGGTATGGGTTGGTTTGAGTACGCAATTGCTGATTCACCTCTATGAACCACAAACGTTCACACAAGCACATCTCATAGTAGGCCCTCAATGCATGTTTGAATGAACAAATGAATATATAAATAAATGAATGAATGAAGAGCTGGATGGGTAGTTGGACTTAAGTGGCTGGAGCAGCAATGACTCATGGCTGGCTTTGAGGTGGGAGAGCAGGAGCGAGGGGGTGGCATCCGTTGGGCACAGGCATCCATAGCCGGCACCAGGCAGATCCGAGGTGTCGCAGCCCCCACCCAGAGGGCCTTCCTGCCTTCCCCAGGCCTCCCCCAGTGCTGAGGCTGCTCTGCGTTCTCTCATAAATAACCTGTAATGCGCAGAATGCAGTTTTCTTCTTGGGGCTTTTGTTTCTTCAATCACGACAAAAGCCGCACTAATGAGTTATTGGAAAACCCAAGCCCTGCTCCAGGCCAGAGAGGCTGGTGAGCACAGAGGGGGAGGCGCTGAGCGTGGCAGCCCAGGCAGGATGGAGGCTGGGCGAGTCTCTGCAGAGCGCTTGAGCAAGAGGGAATTGAAAAAGCCCTCCTGGCTCCCACGTGTCCAGGGCTTAACAGTTCACATCGATTATCCCAAGGAGTCCTGCTCCACAGGCTGGCTGGGTAGGTGTGGTTAACATCCCCCTAGTCTGAGGTGTTTCCACCCCAGGGCCTTTGTACTTGCTGTTCCCGCTGCCTGGGGCACCCTTGCCTCCATTTTCATCTGTCTCACTCCCTCACTTCGCTCAAGCCCTTGATTGGCCATCTCCTCCTGAGAGAGACCTTCCCGGCCCGCCCTGCCTAAAGCGACATCACCCTTTGTTCTCTCCCCCTTGTCCTGTTTCAGTTTTGTTTTCATAGCACCCATCACAACCTGATGTCTTAGGTTGGATTTTCCCAGAAGCAGACCCCAAGACAAGGATTTGAGGGCAAGCGGTATTCAGTGACTCCAGGAAATGTAGCCATAGGAGAATGGGGTAGGGAGGAGGGGTGGGAAGGCAGCTAATTAGGGTTGCATTATTTACACAGTTACCACTGTGGGGAGCTCTGGGAGTCAGTGTGGGACACATCCTGCCTGAGGGGAGAGGGAACAGAGTTTATGAAGCTCCTGTAGTCACTGGCTGAGGGCTGCTCCCGGGGTCCTGGGGGTCCCTGGCCCTTCTGGCTGCTTTGTGGGCAGGCAAAGAAGGTACTGGGCAAAGGCATGCGGGTGCTGGCGGTTAGAAGTCAGCGGAGGGCAGGGATGTCAGGACGAGGGGACAGCGGCTAGCACTAACAGATTCTGCTAGACCTGATATGGCATTACACTTTTACTGTGTCTCACCCACTCCAATAGAACTTCCATCAGGCCGGCTCTTTGTTGCGTTCACTGCTATCTCCTGTGTACCTGCAACAGTGCCAGGTAATCAAGAAATAGTTGCTGTCTGGGTGGAAGCCCATTTCTCAGATGAAGATGATTAGAGATATGAAGAACTGCTTCCAAGATTGGATCCATTCATACAAGAAGGATTTACTGAGTATTTACTTTGGGTCCAGTATGCCCAGGCTCTCTGACTCCAGTTCCTGGGCTTCCCTTTAATAACTCCCAGCCCAACCCCCCCCCATTCTAGGGAGGGGGAGGTAGGGCTTCCCTGACTCCATCCTATACCCCCTGGCACATAAATGCTCCTGTGTCTTCAGCTGACCTGGCAAAGAGAGGCCTGAGAAACCTTTATTTTATTTTATTTTATTTTTTGAGACAGAGTCTCATTCTGTCACTAGGGCTAGAATGCAGTGACATCATCATAGCTCACAGCAACCTCAAACTCCTGGGCTCAAGTGATTCTCCTGCCTCACCCTCCTGAGTAGGCACACACCACCACACCCAGCTAATTTTTTATATTTTTAGTAGAGATGGGGGTCTCACTCTTGCTCATACTGATCTCGAACTCCTCACCTCAAGCGATCCTCCCACCCTGGCCTCCCAGAGTGATAGGATTATAGGCAGGAGCCACCCGGCCCGGCCCGGCCCTGAGAAGCTTTGAATTGAGGTTCAGGCATGCGTTGTGTAGCCAGAATCTACGCTGAAACGTTATTTTGTGTTTTCCCGTTTCACGTGGAATCATGACAGACCTTCCATCCTCCCTCCCAAGAAAGGAACTAAGGTCAGGGTCTGCTTTTTTGCTTCAAGGAGCTTTGAGTTTTGTTGTCAAAGCGGCAGGGGTACCCCCATCCAGTTAGGTTCGGGAGGCAGAGGTCTCCCAGTGGAGAGCGGGAGGTGTGAGGAGAAGGGAGGCGGCGAGGCTGCTGGGAGGGGCGGAGACTTGCGTCTCTGGCCTGCAGTGCCAGATGGAGAGCTTTGTGTGCTGAGCCCCCAAGGGTGTCCAGGGCTCACTTGTGGTCATGGAGAGGGCTGCTGTGAAGACCTCTCAGAGCGTGTCCAGGGCAGTGGGGCCTGACTTGGACCCAACCCAGGGTTTAGGAGCCACAGCACAGGGGCCAATCACTATGGCAACTGCGAAGGCCCATGGCCTCTTTTCCTGGGTCCCAGATTCTTCTATGACTCTGGAGACTCCCCCTAAAAACAACTACGGCTGATTTCTCGACACTGTGGCAACTGGAGACTTGGGAATCAGAATTTATTTGACTTAAAAAAATAAAATAATCTGTTATTTGTTGATTGCATGTGGATGTTGCAGAGTAAATTCAAACCCACTGCAGTGCAGGGGGACGTACGGGCCTCTAGATAAAGGAAGGAGAGGCACACATAGGCCTTCTGGAGCCCTGGCTGGGCAAAGCCAACCCCCAGGTCAGCCTTCCTGACTAGTCAGAGGGCCGGAGAGGCCACAGGGGAAACACCAGAGGAACTTAATTAAAAATATATGTGTATTTGAAAATAACATTCATTTATTTCCGATTGTAAAAATAATACATGCTGCTTGTAGAAAACTGGGGAGAAACAGAAACATATAAAGACAGAAATGCAAATCACTCATAATCCCATCACCCACGATAATCATTAAAATGGTATTAGCCATCCATCTCATCTTTATTCTATATGCAGTTTTTTCCATAATTGAGATCATTTATGTAATTTATATTCTATCTATAGAGGACAACAGGTCCCTGAGCTCTGTGTGGTGAACAAATGAACACGTACATACAAATACTCCCCCCAAACATTCACACGCTAATTTGCACAGGCCATGAATAACGAAGCAGGGGAAAGAACATGGAATAGTATTAAGTTCCAGCTCTGCTACTAAATAGCACTGTGATTCTGAAGAAGTTCCTTTACCTTCTTCGTGCTTCAGTTTCTTAATTTTAAAATGGGATCAAAGAAACCGCATTTAACCATGTCACAGCATTCTGGGGAGAGCCAAATGTGAAAGTTCTTCATTGATATCATTAGTCTGTGTAGTGGAATAAGATTTAGGAGGCCCAGCTTTTGGCCTTGAATTTGCTGTGTGGCTTTGGAGCAGTTTCTTCGTTTCTCTGGTCCTTAGATACCCACTTTGTTAAATAAAGGACTGGGTTATGATTCCTAATAAACCAATAATTTTTAGAATGCTTACCACGTGCCAGGCTCTGTGCCCACACTTCACGCACATTTTCTCATTTAATCCCCCTAACAGCCCTGGGAGGTTGGCACGAGTCTTACCACTGTTTTCCAGATGAGGAAACTGAGATACAGCGCGGGCGAGCGCCTGCCGAGGCTTGCTCAGCTCGTCAGCAGGCGGTCTGGGCTTAAAATTAAGGACTCCTGAGCACTGCTGTGCAATACAACTCCTGTGATTGTGGGAATGTTCTGTATCTGTGTGGTCCAGCACAGTGACCACCAGCTACAGGTGACAGCTGAGCAGTTGAAACATGCCCAGTGTGACTGAAGGACTGAATTTTAAAGTTTATTTAAAGTTTATTTTGTTTAAACGTAAATAGCTACTAGTGGCTGTGTTGGCCAGAGCAGCTCTAGTGTGTCCACTTTTGGCCCCTCTTCTATGCGAGAGGCTGCATCAAGTAGTGCGGAAGACATAGACTGTTTCTGGAGTCGGATTATCTGGTTTGAGTACAATCGACTTGCTGTGTGGTCTTGAGGGAGTGACTGACCCTCTCTGTTCTTAGGTTCCCCCATCGCTAAAAGGAAGCTGACAAAGGTGGTTGTGAGGGCAAGTGGCCTTTAAGAGGGGCATTTTATGGTTATGTAATTGTAACACACACTCCTTCAGGTAGGCCCTGGGTTAGGGGGTGGAAAGAGGGAGAGAACACGCTGGACCATCCTCAAGTGGCTGAGCGGGTGGCCCCTGGGTGTTCCTTCCACATGTTGTACCAGGTGTGGATCCGGAAGGCCCTCTGGGAGGTGGGCGTGGAGGGTCCCCAAGGAGAGCGGGGAGAGCCACATAATGAGAGGAGTTAATCCAAACGGCAGCGAGTCCCCAGGGCCCGCGTCCCGACCAGCGGCTGCTCCTTCCCGCAGCGGCTCTCCGAGCAGTGGTCGCGCATCCTGGGGGTGGCGCCCGGCCCGGAGGGGCCTGCACGGCGAGGGGCGCAGGCAGGGGCCGGGGCGGGCGGAGAAGGGGCGCGGGCAGGGAGGTCCCGGGTGGGACGACGCCCGCTTGCCCGGGGTCAGGTGGGAGCAGAGGGAGCCGCACGGCCGCCACGTGGCACAGCGGGCGCGGGCGGTGGGCGCCGTTCCTGCCGTATCCTGTGTGCACGGCGCCCCCTGCAGTTCATGCCGCGCGCGGGCGCGTGCGCTCCCGCCCCCGAGTCCGCTCGGACCGCCCGCCCCTCCCCCTCCCCCCATCGAAGGGGGCGACCGCTAAAGGGAAAGGAACTGGCTGCGACAGTCAAACCGGAAGGAGCAAGGGCAGCGGCGGGCCCTGTCCCTGGGGCGCACCCTGTCGCCGCCTCCCCTCACACCCCAGCCAGGCGTCTCAGGCTCGAGGACATTTGATCCTGCTTCCCGCGGAGCAGCCCGGAGAAGGTGCGAGAGACCAGCTCAGCGAAACTCGATGCTGTCCACTGGGACTGCCGAGGTGCGGGGCAGGCGCCAGAGGACGGAGCCACCCTCGGCCTGGCAGGGCCCGACGCCTTCGGGAGACGCACCTGCCGCGGACCTCCCCTCTCAGACAGCATCCCGGGGCGCAGCAGGGCAGTCACCGTCCCCGGCCACTTCTTCCCACAGGGATCTCGCAGATCTGCCCTCACCTGCCTGCCTCCCCTCCCTGAGAACCTGCTTCTCCTCGGCCTGTACATAAATCAAACGTTTCTTCTTACGTATTCGTCATTTTTATTTGTCCCTGATCTGCACGTCGTCTGGATAATTTGAACCTGTTATCCTGACAATTCAGGTCTTGCCCAAAGCCTGCTTTTGCTTGAGTTGGTCAGTGTCCCCAATGAACCCAGTTCATTTTAATAGGCAGACATCGAACGGCTACTGTGTGCTCAGCCTGCACGGGCCACCGTGAGGGATCCAGACATGAGCGGGACCCCACCCTGCCCTCGGGCAATACCCGGATGCCACTCTAAGCCTGGGTGGGGTGCACTTTGTGAGGCCAGAGAAGCAGGTGGGGCCTTCGGAGAGGAGCTGATCTCAGGTGCTCTGCAGTCCCCTTCGCCAGAGGGCTCTCCCTGGGGGAGGTCAGTGGAGGGAGGTAGGAATGGGGCTTTTTGTTGGGGTGGGGCCTGGCCCCCAGAGAGAGAGGGTTCCTCTCCCTCTGCCTACTGACGGCTGCAGGCCAGCTTCACAGTCTCGCCTTCAAACAGTTCTCCTTCCCAAGAGTCCAGAGAGACATTTGCATTAGGAGAAAATACCCAGATAAAACACCAGGCTGCTTTCCTCCGGCTTGGCTGCAGTGTAGAAGGCTGCAGGCAACCAGGCTTAAAGAAAGGGTAGGAAACGCAGAGTAAGCAGCCCGTGCCTTCCTACTTCTCTGTCCTCTTAGCCTTTGGCCATGTAGTGAACACTTTGTTATGGTTATAGTGTGCCTATTCGTAGATCTATAGCCTGGATCCGTTAAAAACAATTTTTTTTTGAGACAGGGTCTCTGTTGCACAAGCTAGAGTTACAGGGGCATCATCATAGCTCACTGCAACCTCAAACTCCTGGGCTCAAGTGATCCTCCCGCCTCAGCCTCCAGTAGCTAGGACTACAGGCATACATCACTACACCCAGCTAATTCTTCAAATTTCTTTTGTAGCGATGGGGTCTCACTATGTTGCCCAGGCTGCTCTCAAACTCCTGGCCTCAAGTGATCCTCCTGCCTCAGCCTCCCAAAGTGCTAGGATTATAGGTGTGAGCCACTGTGCCTAGCCAAATTTTTAATTTTTTTTACAGATAGAGTCTCACTCTGTTGTCCAGGCTGGAGTACAATGGTGCCATCATAGCTCACTGCAGCCTCGAACTCCTGGGCTCAAGAGATCTTCCCACCTCAGCCTCCCCCTGAGTAGCTAGGACTACAAGTATGTGCCACCATGCCTGGCTCTGGCCCCATTTTTATATAGGATCTGTCACCCTATAATAGCAGTCTTCCCTGCTCAGGGGGGACAGCTACACTCCAGCTTCATGGTCTTCCTAAAGACTGCGGGCCCTTAGGCCCAGGGCTGTGTCTCCTGCATCAGACTGGGGCTCCCTGAGAGCAGGGTTGTGTCTTTACCTGTTGGATGTCACCAGCACAATAGGGTTCCAGGTATGATGTAGGCACAATACCTGGCTCAATACATATTTGTTACATTAATAAATAGTCAAGAAAACCTGACTTTTCCAGCCCACTTGCCCCTTCCCAGACCCCCCAGTGGGGAAGGAGAGCCTGGTAAATCAATGCTCCTCACACCTGCTCAGAGCGTGAAGCCCATGTATGTTTCAAGTCAGTGTTAAAATACAATTACTTTTGATCTACTGAACCATCAGCTCACAAAAGTTAAACAAAGCCTCCCCTTTTCCAACATTAGTGTAGACAAAGGGAGCCCAGGCCCCCCTCACTTGGGAAATGGTGGCATCCAGATATCAGGCCTCAGACATAGCTCGCAAGACTTCAGAGTCTGGTGCTGGCAGCAATCTTAGAGGCAGTCTAGGTACATCCGCTCACTGTGGAAATGACAATGTGGAGCCCAAGAGGGGAAGGTCACACAGTGAGGCAGGGTGCAGTCATGCCATGTGGCCAGAAAAGGGAGAGGGACTCCTGTCTCCTTTGTGTCTGCCCGGCCCCACCCCCAATCAGTCTCGAGCTGATATCTTCCATCACGTATTAGCAAGCCAGGCATCGAATGTCTCTTTGCCTCAGTTTTCACATCTGTCAAATGGAGGGGGCCACACATCTTAACTTACTTCACAGGGACATTTTAAGGACCAAATAGGATAGTAGTTGTCTAATTTCTTGGAAAGTTCAAATGTGAGGGCACCCATGGTGATGGTTGTGAAATAATTTACAAGAGAATCCGAGTAAATTGGCCTTTCCAGTGTGGGCATGGTTCCCAGTCTCACAGTCCAGCCCTGTCAATGTTCATTCAGCAACTCATAGGGTTAGCATTTATGGAGCACCTACTCAGGGTCAGGCACTGTGCCAGGCGCCCGGCATACTGTGTTGTCCCCTTTAATCTATTCCTCACACAGCACAGAGTGAGCCTACCAAATTAAAGTCAGATCCCTTCCCTGCTCTGCTCAAGACCTGTCATAGCTCCCGTAGTACTCGCAGTAAAACTCAGTGTCCTGCAATAACCCCAGGGCCCAAGTGACCTGCCCGCTAAACCTTTCTGATCTCAGCCAAATCCTCCTCATCACCACAGGGCCTTTGCACTTGCCGTCTCCTCTCCCTGCAATGCTCTTCTCCCAGATATTGGCATGGTTCCATCCCTCTCCTCTTTAAGGTCATGACTCCCATATTAGTGGGATCTTTCTGGATACCCTCTGTAACATTTCAGCTCTCAAATTATCTACTCTTCTTTCTAGCTTTAGTATGCTCCCGAATACTCCTAATTATCTAAATACTGTTTGTTTTCCTTTTCTAGGTAGTCTATTGTCTGTCTCTTCCCTAGACTATAACCTCCATGAAGGCAGGGATTCTTGTCCATTTTGGTCACACTGAGTCTGCAGTGCCTACAGCAGTGCTGGGCACATGGGAGGTGCTCATTAAATATGTGTTAAATGAGTGAATCATGAGCACACAGACAAGGTCCCTGCTCTCCTGCAGCCTGCATTCTACCAGCAGAGGGCCTGTGGGGGCATGGGGTGAGGACAGAGCGGTAGGGCTACAGACCCTGGGTGACAGAAGTCTATGGGGCCCCTTCTCTCCATGGGTATCATGACAGGATTGCATTATCACTAGTCTTAAGCTACACAATTTATAACAGGAGTTAACTGCTTACTAATTAGCAGCTGGAGCCATTAATTGGCTATTTGTTAGAGCCTGAATTAATAAACTGGTCTTTCAACGGGCTCATAACTCTCCCTGTTCCTCATCCCCTCCCAGCCAGCCTTCCCCACCTGACCAGAGATTGTCTTGCTCTGGATTGAATCAATACCTGCCACTGTATGATTTTCAGAGACAATTTCCCTTGCAAGGCGACAACAGCATCCCAGCAAAGACTCTTCTTTTCTCGCCCTCTCTCCCCGTGCAGGCTCTCACTTGCAGGAGGCAAGCTGGTGGCAGGAAGTGATGGGAGAGCTTTCTAGTAACACCCTCTCACAACAAACCCTGCAGCTGCCTGCTTGGCCTACACCTGGAGCTCCAGTTCCCTGGCTGGTCACACAGCCTTTTAGTCAGCAGCTAGTTCCTGGGACCTCCTGGAGCCCAAGTGCTAGGATTTCTCTGAGGCAAAAGAATGGGGTTTTTCTTCAGAGGGAGGTGACCTTCGAGCATCTTGGGTTGGAACCCAAGACTTGGCAGCCTGGTGCTGACCACTGAGCCTGCAGAGAGCCTGGCCTCGGTTTGAGCCTGTGTGCTGGGGGCTCCTAGGTCTAGCCATCTAGTTCTGAACCCCCACCCCCAATCCTCGGCCCTAAACAACCCGATTTGGGGTCCAGAGAGTTGTTCTCTGTGTATGATGTTCACTTCTTATGAAAACATGACTAGATACCCAGGCCCTTACCTCTTCAACATAGAACGGTGGGAAAGAGCAAGGTCACCGAGCCAGGCTAACTAGGTCAAAGCTCTGGTTGGCCACTTAGCAGCTGCATGAGTCACTCAATCTTTCTATGTTGTTTGGTAAGAGTGACAGCCCTATCTCACATAGTTGTTATGAGGATTAGTTAATACACATGACAGTGCCTGGCATGTGGGGTCAGCTGTCATTATTACTACTTGCATCTCTCAACCTCTCTGTGAGATAGGGATCCTACCCACTTTACATCTGGGGAAACTGAGGCCTGGAGAGGTTACAACTGGAACACAGGACTGATGGCTCCCAAGTCTTGTGCTCTTTCCCTCCTCCCCGTTTGCCTCACCTCCTCAAACACCTGGCTCTGCCAAGGCAGCAGGTGGGGCACACTTGGGGGAGGAGATGACTGAACTCACGGGCACACACAAACAGGCTGTCGAGGTATTTACACCGCATACAATTAGCTGCAGAGTATTCACAAGTGGATTAGCTATAGCAGATGTTCGATCCCAGCCTGGCTCCACTTTGGTCCTTTGCTCCCCCTCTGCCGAGCCCCTCTCCCATCACAGATCTTCTCTCTCCTCCAGGTTCATAGAGGGGGAACTTGAGAGAAGGTCGGCTGAGTCAGTGGGGTTCCCTGTCCCCCAGTAACTTACCCCAAAGCCAAAGAGGAGCAACTGACTGGTGTTTGGGGTTGGAACAGCCAATTGGAAAATAGGAAGGCAGTTTCCCATGATGTAGAGAAGTGGTCCTTCAGCTCAGAGTGGGCAGAGCCTGGGAGATCCAGGATCACTGTGATCACCCCCTGAGAGCTTCCTGGAGGAGGGGGGATTTCTAGGAACCATGTGATAATGGGAAGATGACAATAAAAGAAGTTACTTCTCATCACATGCTCAATTGGGGTAACTTCTTTTTCAGAGTGGGAGGGGGAGCCCCCATCTCTGTGGGGCAGAAAGTGATTTTTTTCCTTCAGGGTAATGGTTGGGGGTGGGGAGTAGAAAGGATGGCTACACTGAGGGTCTGCTAGATCTGCGGTATCTGGACTACGATGGGCATCATCCACTAATTCATTTAACAAATCTTCAGCTGGCGTCTCCTGGGGGCACGGCACTAAGCTGGGTCGGGACTCCCTTATGCTGCTTTGAACCCACGGGGAAGGGAGGAGAGAAGAGGAGGGAGGGGATGAAGGAGACGCAAACACTTGGAGATGGGCTGGAGAATAAGTCTTCAGATGTTCTCTGACTTCTGGACTTCCGGAAGTGGACAGAAAGGGAGCTGAGAAGGTGTCAGCTGATGGAGTGCCCCCCCATGCCACCAGGCATTTTCCGACACCTCCCACTCCCCTCCCGGCCACTAAAGCCTGGATGGTCGGGGAGAAGGGACCCAGCAGAAATGGGCCTGGGGAAGGCATAGTTTATTATTTTATTATTATTAAATTTATGTTTTAAATTACATGCAGAAAAATTAACCCTTTTTTGGTGTACAGGTCTTTGAGTTTTGACAAATGCATAATGTCGTGGAACCACCATCACAGTCAAGATGTTGAGCAGTTCTGGAGAGCCAGAGGAGGATGGCTTGTAATCTCCCCGCTTATTAGCTGCTGCGGTTGTCCGCGCTCCCACGGGCCGCCCTAATACAATCCCCGCGCACACGCTGAGATAAATAACGGCGACAGGAGGAGCAGGTGAGATTAGCAGGACCAGGTGGGGGTAGCGAGCGGAGGCCCAGGGGAGGCCCTCCGCTCCGCTTCGCAGCCCGCGCCCCTCCCCGTGGGCGACTGGGAGGAGCGCTCTCCCCACCCCTGCTCCGAGAGGGCCGGGTCGAGGTTGCGGAGACCCAGCGTGCGGGACTCCCGCGGCTGCAGCGGGGCCCGGGCTTGGCAGCGGGGAGGACGTGCGCCCCTGGGGCGCTTGGGGGCGCCTGAGGTCCTGAGGGGAGGTGTGCTGGGGCGAGAGGCGAACCGGGGAGAATATGGGGTGCCCTGGGGGGAGCGCTGGCCGAAGGGTTCTGCGGGCAAACCTGTTGGCAACCTGTGGGTGGCAGCAAGGGCAGGAGCTCCAGGCGCCACCTCTCCGCCCGCCGCTCGGCCGGCTGCGCTAGCCGCGGCCCCCTCGCCCGACCCGGGGAGAGGCCCAAAAGGCCTGGAACGGGGCGGGGGCTCGGCCGGGGGCGGGAGGCTCGGGAGCCTGGCAGACAGCGCAGCAGACCGACAGCAGGCGGCCCAGCTCGCGCGCCTGCAGGACCCCGGGAACCGCAGGCACCCCGGCCTTTCCCTTGGATCCTCGCTCAGTCCCGCCTCCCCAAAGTACAAAACATTCACGAAGTGTGCAGAGCCCTGCAGGCTTGGGTTCCCGAAGCGAGCGGCCGTGCCTACCCGCAAGCGTGCGGGGATCGGTGCGCCCAGCTCGGCGGCCGGTCTGGGTGTGCAAGGGCGGGCGAAGAGCGAGTGTGCGGGCGCGCGGCTACGGAGCCCGCGCCGAAACCCACGTCCCTCCGCCACTGTCCTCGGGATAGATGGATCCATTTCTGCTTTCTGACATTTTCCTGCGGGGGGGCGGGGGCTGCGGGCAGGGAGGGGG